>VZRM01009863.1:413188-557179 GCA_013397955.1 Grantiella picta
AGAGAAGGGAAGGGAAGGGAAGGGAAGGGAAGGGAAGGGAAGGGAAGGGGCAGTGCAACTTTCACACTTTTCCTCTAAACCAGGCAAGCATGGTCACTTTCTGAATTCAGTTTTTCATCTGTCAAGGACAGCATATGTGAATCCCTGCACCCCTAGCTGATTCAGCCTTGGTCAACATTTCCTTCATTCTTGGTCTTACTTGGCACATCTATGCTGCTTCCTGAGGTAGGTGAGGGACTTCTCACTAAGGAGACATGGGAAGAGGGGAACCTCAAAACCTGAAACAGCAGTGCCACTGCCTCCACCTTCATTAGCTCATTAGATGAGACGACAAGGGTGTTGGAAACTATTTGTATTTGTCAGGGTAATGCCAAAATGAAAACTTCAGAACATGTAAGCCCTCCAAGCCCTGCTGATTTCCTTAAATGACATGGGGGATAAAACAGAGCAGGTCTTCAAAAGCATTGAAGGAAGCAGTTTAGCCCATTATTGTATCTTCTGAGGATTTGTGCAGGATCAGCAGGCAAAGCCCTGTTGTGGAAACCTCGCCCCACATGCTTTGGGATATCATTTGGCTTTAATTCTGCAACTGGCATACGGATTGTGTTACTATTTCCTTCATTAAACATAGTTACCCAAAGTAAAGCTACTTGGCTTAATGGACCTTTTATCTGACCCTGTGTATCAGTAGTGAGGTTCAATTATAAGCAAAAGAAGGATATCCAAAGAAAGGCTCATGAGATTGGAATTGCTTGCATACCAAATACTTATGGAGAAGAGAAACAAACCATGCAATGACGTGTCCTCACTGTGTTCCCAAGTGTTTGCAACACTGGGCAATTTTATATTTGCTTTTGCAAGTTTCTCGTGCTTTCCCCACTGTCTCAGACTCACAGTAAGCATAATACAGACTGTGTCAATGCATCAGTTGAAAGTTTTGCCAGCATGGAAATCCCAGTTCAGTGGGACCAGAAGGAACCTAGGTTGTGCTTCCCCCAGCAACCCTGACAAAATTAGTTAATAGAAGCATTCCTGTTCTTCCTTCAAAACACCTGACTGAAAATCACAGAAACATCCTCAACACTGCACAGTGGTAAGAAGGTACCCAACCTGGCCATGAAACCTGAACTGCAGGCAGAAGTGTCTATCTGGTTTCCAGGTCTGCCTGTGTTATATTGTGCTTCCTTGACTGAAGACCTCTCAGTTTGTGGTTAGCTGTCTTTAAGTTGTTCTGGTACTGTAACACCTGTAAACTATAGAAGTATAGACACAGTTCATGGGAAGCATAGAGAATAAAAATGGTTAAATTCTCAAAAATTGGGATAATACTGCACCATCCAAATGCTATCAGCAACTCCAACATTTTATAACATTTTTAAACCAACTTAAAGAAAAACACGTTTTGCAGGGCACGAAGAGGAGTTCATTGTTTTTCTAATAAAATTGGCAAATCTGTGATTTAGTGAAAATGATTTATTCCCAACTGAGAAGCCTAGATAAAGAGAAGATGATAATTAGGGATTTGTGTGGTATGATCCCAGTTTCCCCTGAAAATGCAGCCTTGGAGGATAGATGATGTTTATATTAGAATGCAGCCAAACTTTATAACTGAACATTCTGCTTCCTTATGCATTGTGAGTTCAGTCGAACTGTCTGATGGCTAACCAAAATAAGCAACTATTTCTTCATCCACACATTGTTTCAAAGCCTACAAATAAATGTCTTTATAGGTGAGGCTGCAGTGTGTCAAAAAAAGTTAATGATTCACAGTGACTAAGAATTTAGGAATAAGAACAAATTTGTGCCAACAAGTTTCCAAGCAGTCTCTAAGGATGCTATTTCAATCTCCATCACACAAATACGTCAGAGAGTATCCTTGAAGTTTGTTAGGACCAACACTCATCTTAATGTTGCCATTTGCATCAGACCAGCTGTGCGTAAACTGTGAAGAATCCACTCTTTTTTTTTTTGTAAGTATGCTATCGTTTGATCTCAAAACTTATTCCTATTTGTACAACTAGCATTCTCACCCTCTGAAGAAGGACGTGAGATCTTTGACCAACATAACTAACCTCGGTTCTAGCAGAGGTTACCTTAAAGCAGCGACGCTTTCCAGAAAGAGCAAACACCTGGCTTGACTTCTGCCGTCTCGTTTCACACAGAATAATTTCCAATGATGGCAGCATCATTACAAGCTCAAAAATATGCATTGCTTCTGCTTAAGCTGTTTCTAGTAGTTTCAGTTACTACTTGAAAATTGCAGCTTTCTTTTTACTCAGAGAGCAGCTCTTCAGATTTCAGAGCTTTTGATAGGATCTGTAGAATGCAGAGGGGATTCAAGCTGCAATGCTTGCCTTGCCCCAGGATGGAAAATACATATCTCTATGACTACAGGTGATGTTTTGTGTTTAAAAAAAAAAAAAAAAAGGTTATTCTTCAAAATGGTTTTGCTGATATTTTTTCTCCCTGGAGGAAGGAACCCTTCCTCCTCACATCCATTTCATGCCCAGAGCTATAGGGCTGTCTGTATGTGGATGATTAAGGAATTTAGTCACTTCCCAAAAGCCCTATAAGCTTTTATCACCCCTTATTATCACACAATGTTTACATTGTTATGTCAATCTTAACTTTGCTTCTTTGTCTTTTTTTTGTGGAAATGGAAATACACTGTTGACATTTGCTGTTGATTTTATCTCTTGTTTATTGACTAGATGGTAAAGATTTTGAGGGGCACTGAGTCTTGGCTGTAGTGAGTCGTGTCAGTGCTTCAGACTTTTTCTGTACTAACAGTTTGGTACAACTGAAGGGTACATTTCAAATGAACAGCATTGTTCAGTCTATCTGTTTTATAAACCATTTATTTTTCTCAAAAAAAAATTCCAGGAAATACATAGACAAAACCTTTGGTTACAATGCGGCAAATCAACTACAAGTTTCACAGGCAATTGCTTCATTTAAGTGAAGTGAGGTGAGTTATAAGGGAGCACCCGAGCCTTCATTTAGAGCTGTGGGATTTGATTCTCACAGCCTGAGAAGGTTCCCACTAATGAGTGATGTATCTGAGAGGTGAGTCTGGGGACATGATTTACACTGCTGGTAAGCTGTGTGAAGCTGCAGACTTTCTGATTTCAGAAGATTTCACATGTAGCGAACAAAAACATGAATTGACAGAAAGTGTTGTTGAGAGAAACCAGGAGTGCAAACAGTGAATTTACCAAACTAATAAAGCAGCTGTTCTTTTAACCATCTTACTGTGAGGCCCATGACAATACTGGAAGACCATCCATATGCCCTTTGCTAGGCTTCAGTTTCCGTGTCAAGCATGAGACAACCTTTCAATCCTTCCATTTCAGTATCTGTATGAACAACTGTCAAAAGCAGTAATGGAGAAGAAAGGGGCTTCAGCTTTGAACATGTCCTCTGTAGCAGGATCAAAACACCCTCACAGTTATGGTTACATTGGTCCCCACATGCAAACTGCTGCTGTCCCTGCCTGCAGTGCTATGATTCCCTATCTTGCCCCTGAACTTCGAGAGAAGTCACGGAAATGCTTCAGAAAATATCTGTTTTGTAGACAGCTTGAGAACCCTCCTTTATCGCTCTGTCATTCCTTGGACTTTGCTATGCACTGAGTAAAAAGAACAAATAATTTAATACTAAAATGCTCTGACTGAATGAAACTACCAACCAATGCTTTTATAATTCTATGGAAAGTCAATAGTTAGTTTTTTTGACCTCTCCTCTATACCTTTGTGAGAATTACTTGAAATTCAGTCTAATAATTTCCATATATATAAGCTTGCCTTGTACTTTTTTTTAGAGATACACGTTTTTATGATGAACGCTTTCTCAACAATCAACCTATTAAATCTCAGTCTTTTATCCGACGTTCTGAAGACTGCAGTATTTGACTGCTAAATACATGTATAATGAGAACTAAAACCTAATTTATCTTATCTGACTTCCACTTTTAAAAACAAGCAAATAGTAGATGCTCCACAGGTGTCTAGCAGATTCCTGGATAAACAGATTGAAGCAGTGTCCCACTGAAGGAGATAACTGAGAAAAAACTGTACTGAGTCAAGAAAAGACCTGTTTTTAAACATACCACTTGCCTAAAGAGTCAGGCACTGGGAATTAGAAACTAGGAATATTCACTGCAGTGGAGCTTCAAAACCAGGAGGTCTCTGCTGCTGTGGGTTGGATCCTGCCATGCCTCAAATCAGTGAACGGGAAACAGTGATGGGAGAGAGTCCTGGGCCTCCTGAGACTGGAACACAATCTCAGCTGATGCCACTTGTGATTCTGTGACAAGTCCCAAAGTGGTTTGTATTTTCCCTGTTCACCTGCTCTTTTGCCACTGCAACATTAAAGGAGAAACTTTTAATTTTCCCAACACCTCTTCTCCTTCCTGTCTTCCCCTGTAGTAACTTTCTCTCTGCAATGAAAAGTTACAAGAATGAACAGGATACAGGCTCAAATGAATGCCTGTGGATGAGTACTTCCCTCCCCCAACAGAATAATTCTGAAAACTTGGTTATTTAGGAGATGGCCCAGGGTCCCTGAGGGCTAGAAACAGAGACTGAAGTTTATAGTTTCCACAGGGCTATGTTTTCTTTAGATTTTGCTTTGCCTTGGTCAATTTGACTCTACTGAACTGGGAACCAAAGACTCTCTGGTGACCTCTGAGGCACTGTTTGTGTTTACATTTACATATTTCCCCTGGTGGTTCCTGGGGGAAATAGGAGGTGGGTAGGAAGATAGTAAGATGGTAAGAGGAATATGTATGTTTTTACATAGTTTCATGAAAATATTTTTATATACATGCACAAATCCATACACAGAGATATTAGTATGCAGATTTAAAGTCAAACTACATGTGTAAAGAGCCCATGTGGCTATGTGTAAAACCTAAAAGCTTAACCAGATATTTCACTCCCAAAGGATTTACCACATGGCATTAACAGGCTTACAAGTAGATCTTTTCAAGGAGAATTATAAAAGGCTTGGACATATGCCTAAATATAAGCAATTAAGCTCTTTCTTTTTTTCTACCATGTGTTTAAGCATGTGTCTTACTGTCAATGCATGCTTACACCTCAGAGCAGTCAGTAGAATATATGTTCTGGGGAGATGGCAAAAAGCTTTGTGAGTTGGTGCCATTGTCAAGATGAAGATGTAGGAAGATGTAGGTGATGGTAAAAAGGCCAGTCTAGGCTCCCAAAGTAATGACTGGAATTCCTCACATTCTTGAAATAAAAATGTGATTTTCAAAAATGTCAAAGTGCCTGAAAAGCATGTATCTCATCAAACTGTTAGGTCTTTTAGACGCCTTAGTGCCTAAGAGCATTTGAATGTTTTGTCCAGTTTTGCTTTTTCATCTTGTTAGTTACCTCTCAGACAAATGTTCTACCCCTTCCCTGAGGCTGGTATCACAGTTTAGCATATTCCAAACATATTAACCTCCACGGATGTCAGGAAAAGGCAGCAAGAAAACAAAAGTCTCTATTCACAGTTGCAGAAGCCTGGGAATGCAGCTAATTGTGTCCGCAGAGCTCCCTCTGCTGCTTCAGGATTGAATTTTTTTTCACTCAGAAGCTTCAATCTCAGTGCATTACATCAGAATTCATACCAAATGCTTCGAAAACAAAATTTCATTTACAAATCGTTATCTACAGCTTTTTGGATTTAGGAAATCCAGCTAAGAATTTCTTGCTTCTTCTGTACGTTTGCATACACAAACCTTATAAGCCAAAGCTGACTTTAGAAAAAATGCTTTGATCATCCTCTCGTTAAAAGCAAATACAAAATCAAACTATGTGCCTGATCCCAACAGAAGTGCATTTGCACCTGAAAAACAGGCTGTTAGAAAACACTTATATGGGTGGATAAAAAGTGAAAAAAATTTTTTTTTTTCAAGCTACTAAAAATTATTACAGAAGAAAGAGAGTGCTCTTACAACATTTCACAGAATCACAGAATCATTAAGATACTGGGGTTGGAAGGGACTATTGGAGATCTTCTAGCCCAACACCCTACTAAGCAGATTGCCTAGAATCACTTCCAGGTGGATTTTGAACATCTTCAGAGAATGAGATGCATCAAGAGATCCCCAAGGAGTCTGTTCCAGTGCTCTGTCACTCTCAAAATAAAGAAGTTTTTCCTCATCTTCATATAGAATTTCTTGTGTTTCAGTTTGTGGCCACCGGCCCTTGCTCTGTTGCTGAGCACCACCAGGCAGAGCCTAGCTCTATCCTCTGACATCCTCCCTTCAGATACTTGTATGCATTAATAAGGTCCTGTCTCAGACATCTCTTCTCAAGGCTGAACAGGTCCAGCTGCCTCAGCCTTTCCTCAAGTTTGTCTAAATGATCTCTAAACCAATCCTCCTCTGCCAGGGGAAAGTTGTCCTTTCTCCAGACTTTCTCTCATGCCTCCAGGAACTGGGATTCCTAAGGACAAGCATTAGCAGTAAAGAGAGAAGCAAAGCGGGCACTGAGGAACTGTCTTCACTACATCCTTTGTCACCAGAGCACCCACCTCATTCAGCAGTGGGCCCTCATTTTCCCCAGTCTTCCTTTTGCTTCTGATGTACTTGAAGAAGTGCCTCTTGTTGTCTTTGACATTCCTTGACAGATTTGGTTCCAAATGAACCTTAGCATGCAGCCCTGTGTGCTCTGATAGAATTCCAATATTCTTACCATGTGGCCTATCTCTTTTTCCAGAATCCATAAACTTCCTCTTTCTATTTGAGTTTTGTCAGAAGTCCCTTGTTCATTTATGAAAGCCTCCCACCCCCTTTTCTTGCTTGCTTACTCGGAAGGATACACACATCTTGCATCTTGATCTTAGAGAAGGTGATCCTTGAATATCAAAGGACCTTCTTGGGCACCTCTTCCTTCCAGGGCTTTTTCCTATGATACTCCACCAAGAGGATCCATGAAGAGGCCAAGGTCTGCTCTCGTGATGTCTAGGGTAATATCTTGCTGTGCTGTAAGGATCCTGATACTGTAAGGATCCAGACAAAGCTTCCATTGGCCTTCACATTCCCCACCAGGTCCTTCTTGTTGGTGACAAGAAGATCCAGCACCGCACCTCCCATTAGCTCCTCTAATGCTTGGAGAAGAAAGGTATCATCAACAAATTCCAGGAACATCCTGGACTGCTTGTGCTCTGCTGTGTTGTCCATCCAACAGATATTGAGGTGGTTGAATTACCCATGAGGACCAGACAGTGTGAGACTACTGCCATCTGTCTACAGAGGGACTCAGGTCTTCCTGGTCAGGCAGCCTCTAGCAGGCCCCTGCTATAATGTCACCCGTCCCTGCCCTCCCTTTAAGCTCTTGGTTGGCTCCTCATCCATCCCTGGGCAGAAATGCATCCACTCCACCATGTCCTTGACACAGAGGGGGACACCCTTTCCTTGTCTCTCCTGCCTGTAATATCCCACCCCAGCATATCAATGCTTGGGTTGTAGGAGCCATCCCACCACATCTCTGTGATGCCTGCTAGCCTATCTCTAACTCCTCTCATTCATTCCCTATGCTCGGTGTGTTTGCACAAAGGCATTTAAGTTTGGTCCCTGATGAAGCCAACTTATTGGCTGGAGTGTCAGAAATTCCTTTGTGACTTTTCATGCGTTCTCCTCCTGACCCACTCCAAATTCCAGGCATTTCTTGTTGACTTGCCATCAAACTGGAAGGACTAAGATGGACTGAGACTCCCATCTCCCAACACCTTGTGTTTTGTTTGCAGAGGATTCTGGCTCTCAGCTGATAGTCTGTAGGGAATGAATTAATCTTCTTATTCCTCATCCCCTCTCTACCATACTGCTGGTGAAATGACAGTTGCAGCATAGAGTCTGTGCTACAGGACAGATTGTACAATTATTCAAAATTGCAACTTCAACTTCTGGACCATCATCTTCCCTTTCGTGCCTACCACCAGCAGATAATAATGAGTTGAAGGCTTGGAGCTGAAATACCATCTACAAGAGAAATTTTCTGCTTCTCCAGAATCTATTCTCTTACTTACACCAAGGCAAAACACAGATGAAACACAGCCTCTTTGGTTCAGCTTTGCCCTGATCTCAGGGCACCAGGGAGCAGGGAACTGCAGATGACATGTGGGAAAGGGAAAACAGGGTGAGATCAAAGATCCACGAAGCACTGTGCTCTGTTCCTGCACTTCTCCTGCTGTCCCAGGCCTACAGCCATTAGAAGTGTAACCAGGAAACAATCCTTCTAAGGGGTCTCCTTAATGGACAGCTGAAAGAGTCATGGAAGTCTTCTCCAAAGCTGTCAATGAGTAGTTTGCCTCTGTGCCAATGGCATGAAAAATGAACAATTTTGTGAATGGAATAGCATATAAAACCCCTATGATGAAAGAGAATCCCCTTTCCTACAGTCGCTCAGCAGTTAAAAACAAGCACAAAGTGTTTCCATTGAGAGAGGCAGTAGCAAGGAATAAACACTTTGTCTTTCCTTTTGCCCCTCCACCTCCTAAGCTGGGGATGGGTACTTTTGTTCGTGAGATGGGTGATTCACAAGGAAATCATTCCAGTTGTGCGGAAACACCACTGCCAGCCCACTTCTCTGGCACTGTTTCTGCTTCTCCCCCTGTGACAATATTGTCAAGTTAAAGCAAACATGTTCAGGAGCAGATGTGGGGAAAAGAACACTAGGAAAAGTCAATACGCCTCTGCTTTAACTTGTCTGGACAAATCACCAGCACAGTTGTAATTTTTTTCCTTTTGGTCATAAACAGAGTTTGCTTGAAGCTGCAGATTTAATTTTTTTCCCCTAATGTAATATTGAAAATGAAGGGGATTTTCTAGCTAGAAGGCACTCTCAGTTCTCTGTTCAAAAGTGCAAAAGAAGTTGATTATATCCCAGCCTAACAACATGCTTAGTTGTTAGTAATATCATAAACAGAGAGCAATCATTAACATTTAGGTACAAATAACTGATGGAAATGCCCTGCTGATGAGATCTGACATTCTTGAAATGTCTTTTTAGTAACATGGCAGCACTCAAAAGTATGCAAAATAAGCACAGTGAAATTGAAACCCCATCAAGTACTTCTCAAAAAAATTAAGAGTGTCAAAGTGTGCACCATATTTTGACAGGAGTATCCTCGTAAATTACTGTGGTAGTTGCTAGTAATTGCATTACACTGCAGCACTTAGGATATTGCTGGACTGGTGACATGAATGTATTAGCAAAATTTGAAGGCCATGTTAATTTGCAATTATTTATTACTTTTGAATTATGGCCAACAGCTTTGTGTCCAATTTGTTTAATGAGCATGGCTGTGTATTTTATTCCAATATACCTTTCGTTTCTTGAGAGCCTCATTTTCAGTTAAACAGCTGAAGAAAGAATCTACATGACTAGCAAGGTTGTGGTTTCCCTGGACTTCAAAAGCGCCTGAATTAGGAGGGCTAACATTTTCTGTAAGTCTGAGTTAATAATATATGTTGTGCTAGACACTAAGAAATTGAGGCATGCCTTTGCAACTCCTCAGTTTATGCAAACAGAAAAAATGGGTGGTTCTTTAGCTTTCTGGGCTCAGGCCTCCAAGCTTCCCAGGAATGTAATGAAATTTTGCAATCAGCTTAATTGAGAATATTGCAATGATAACGTAATTGCTCCTTATCACAGCACACTGGCAATCCACTGGAACACAACAAGCAAATACCAGAAGGCATACTTTTCAGAGTATTGAAAATCTCACCATTAGATTAACTAGTTCTCACCAGTTTCACTAAGAGTTATTTAAATACATTTAAATTAATCAAGTGAAATTTATGCATTTAAATAACAAACTTCCTCTTGAACATTGTGTAGTACATTATCCCTTGTTAATTGAAGTAAAAAGCTTTTATTATGACTGATACCCACATTAAGACCCTGGTTTGCAAAAGAGTATGGTACATGTGCCTTGGGGAGCTCTCTTTCTCTGTGACTGAGGGGAAAAACTTGCCTGGAAAACAAGTAGGTCATCAGGCTAAAAATGTGCAAGAAGACAGGGTAGCAGTGCTCCAGGCCACAGAGGTGACATTGTGAGGAACAGGAAGACATTGCACCACAAAACTGTGCATGTGTGCACACTGAATACATCAATATCCCTTCAAGGCAGTCCTAATTCAGCTGTTTCTTTCTTAACACTGTGAACTGAGGATCCACTCCATGTTTTGCACCATGGCAGTGCTGCTTGTGGCATCCCTGAGGGTTGCCTTTGGTGTGAAGCAGTTCCTATTGTTGAATTGCTGGTGTGACCAAGAGGACTGGGCAGTCCTTGCATAGAAGCACAGGATGGGGAGCAGGGTAGAAAGACTGATGCATGAAGGAGGCACTCCCTCTTATTGGCAGTGTGTGACAGCTTGATAGGAGAATACATGTTCTCTAACAATTATAGAATCATAGAATGACTTGGAAGCGACCTTGAGGCTCATGTGGTTCCAACCCTCCTGCCACGGGACACCTTTCCCTAGACCAGCTTGCTCAAAGCTCCATCCAACCTGGCCTACTGCCTTTGTCAATTTCCTGGTGCATGCACACCATGCTGCTGAGAGAGAGATTATTTACAAACATATTTTCCTGGTCAATAACATGCAGCAGTGATGGCCCTACCTGCTCTTTTGTGGTGGTGCTGCTGTAACAGAAGCCAACCAGAGTTATAAAACCTGGGCCAGGGCTCTCCTCTCCACCCTACAGATAAATGCTAAAGGCATGACATATCTTCAGTCTCCCCAGAAGCATCAGTACCCTGTCATTTTGCAATTTCTGTGTATCATGCTGGGTGTATGAACACCACACACTCATTAATCCATGATGATAATAGGGATAAAGCTGAGTTTCTCCTTGAGTTGTTCTGCACCTGCAGGAGAACAGTAACAAGTGTCATAACTCAGATATATTTTCTTGCAGAGATGGGTCTCTTTTGCACAGTATCTCAGCCAATGAGCTTTTAACTCAACCAGCCTCTTCCTGCTGGTGATCATGGGCTTTGACTTACTGTAATGTAAAAGCTGGAAGGTCTGCTAAAAGGAGCAGCTGGGATGAAGATCCCCCAGAAAGTGGTTCATGATAATATCGCTTTCTCACTGGTTTCTCTGTCCTGCTGCTTTGCCTTACTGCTATCTCTGAGTTAGCCTCCTATTTCCAAAAATTTTGAAGTGTCTTGCAAGAAGTGGTTAGGAAATCCCCATTCAGTATGTGGGGAAGATCATTAGGATCATTAGGATCTACTAGGATTAGTTCATTAGGATCTAAGATTATGACCATGGTGTAGTTGGGTGAAGAAGGCAATGATGTTGCAGCAACAGAGCCAGTACTCTTGCAAGTCCAGCTTGCAAGTTATTCCCTAAAAACAGCTATGGAAATAAGCATTTAAAATTTTGCTGTCTCTCCCAGGCTGATTTACCGACCTTCATTTGCTCCTGACCTCCTGCTTTTCATCTGCTAGCTGAAAATGAGTCTTCTGCTGCTAGCTACTGCTCTGGAGAACAGTTAATGAGCTTAAGGGTTCAGTACAGGCTGCTTAAACACCTATCTCTCTGCCCTGCTAATGAAGCCACATACTGGAAAGTGAAACTGCAGGGGGGAAGAGTAAAAAGTATGCTGGAAGAGGATCCACAGCATTTTCTAACTCTCTGAGCCTCTCTGATGCCATGTTGGGAATAGTAAGCCAGGACCTGCTGACAGGCAACTGGACTGAGGAGAGAGGCCTGAGAATCTCTACTGGGACCTAATTACAGAAGGGCCTCTCTGCCTTTTCCTCTTTCTGTGACCTGTGATACTGGCTAGTCTTGGGGTTAAACAGAATCACAGAATTAACTAAGTTGCAAAAGATAGCCAGCACTGGTCATGCAAAATGGCAAACCTCTGACTGAATGTTGAAGGACGAACAAACGGCCTTTCAGAAATTTTGCTTTCTCAGCAAAGCAAAATTAGGCTTTTATTTGAGAGAGATGGGCAACTTTGGTTTCAAGATTCATCCCTGGTAGTGTAGAGGACACTCAGAAAAAACTTCAGGCTGCTCTTTTTCAGAACCAGTCTGCAGACTCATGTACACTCACAGTGTACAGTGACAGAACTCTACTTTCAGATGTACAATGTTAATGTGAGAATTGTTGGCCTCCTGTCACCTCGTTCAATGCATAGAGAACTTTTTTCTTCACATTATTACTATTGCAACCTTTTGTATGGATGTTCACTGGTATAAATTAACACTATCAAGTACTGCATTGGGAATAAAAAGAGAAAACATTTTGCTTTTCAACTCATACCTTAGATTTCCCAGCAGTACTACTTTAGTCATTTTGTCAGAAATTAGATTGATTTTTTCTGCAGAAACACATTCAGAAATGTATCCAGTGGTCTGGAAATGATTTCTGCTTCATGCTTTTCTTCGTCATGTCTTTGCAGCTCCGCAACTTATCTTCCCTCACTATTCCCTCCAGAAGACAGGCTTTTACTAAAAAAATTGAGCAGAACATAGCAGATACTGTATCTCTCCTTACAACACTTCTGCTCAAGCCATAAAATTATTTTCTACGCAAATAAGTGGTTAGGAAACAGTTTGAAAGGTGCAATGCTTGCCACAGTATCCAAGCACAAGTTATTTCTAAGGACCTAGGCCCATTACAGATATCATCTGCTTTGATCTCATGTCAGCCACTGAATTTTAGCAAATTTGAACTGAATGATAGTATTTCTTGTATTTTTCTTGTATTTAGTCTGCAAATACAGGAAGATCTCTCATGGTGCTCAGAGAATTTTGATTCATTTTCTACAAAACTTTTCACTTTTTTTTTCTGGTCTGAATTACTCTAGCTCTGGATCCTAGATATTATGTTCTTCCTTCTGCTTTGGTTTGCTACAGTCAAGAAAGTCTGTGATCATTTCTGCAGGTAACACTCTAGAGAGTGACATCAAGCTGATTCCCTTCAATATGTGAAATGGATCAGTCTTCTCAAATAACCTCATAGTACGGGGAATTTTATTGACTTTAGGTGATTCCTGTAGCTCTTACCTGCCTCCCTTTACAGGTTTCTAACACCTTTTTTGATGCCTAGTGCTGCATACAGCTACGACAGTCTCCCTTCTAGTTCAGTCCCCACTACTGTATAACCAAAATTGCCATAGGGTGCTGCTTTGGAGGTCTTGACTCAATTAGACTTCTGCCATGATCCATTACCTCTCTTGCAGTGTGTTATAGGATAAAAATCTCCATTTTGCAAGAACAGCTTATTTACCTCTCTTCTGGGATATTCAACCTGTCATTTTGCTGAATAAAAACCCAGTGTTCAAATGCGGCTAACTACCAAGAAATATGGACCTCTCAGTTCAAAATGAATGAGGTACAGGTTAACAAGCTTTATTCTAAGATCTTTCCAGATGAAACTGATTCTGTAAACATTAATGGCAGCTGATTCTTCATGGTCTGTCTATTTATGGGGGCTTATCAGGGTGATCTGGGAAAGTGCATGGTTGTATGGGGGAAGTGTGGGAGAGAACTCTTCAATGAGCATCCATTTTCCTGTATGCACATTTCCCTGGGTATCACTTGCTGGGGCTGAAAATGCTTTCAGCCTCTAAAGCCTTGGGCTGGGATCTGTCAAAGGTCCTTCAGGTGTAGCTTTAAGCCTGTGGACTCAGTGAGTTTCAATTCTGCTCTGAGAGAGAGATGCCCAGTTACACAACACATCCTTCACTCCTTGTTCCTGTTTTCCTCACTCTGAGTTTACTCCCTGATTTTACTACAGACTTTTCTTCTGCTCTAGCAGCAGTCTATGTCCTTTGCTTTCTCTCCTGGTTAAGTGAATAATTTTGGAAGCATTTTACCACAGAGCAGATGCCTGCTCAGCTCCAAATCACCTCTGCAATTCTCTAGCAGTGTTAAGGTTGCAGGGTGGCACTGAGTGAGAGGGTCACCAGGGATCCTCTGGGGCAAATGCTGAGTTTGGCATTGTCCACCAAATTAGTAAAGACAGTAATCTCAGAGAGAAGGTTAAAATGTGTTGTCTCACTAACCTGATAACCAGTAGGGAACTGGTCTGCAATGGCTCCCAGGCTTTCCAGTGCTATTCATCTCTTAACCTGCACATTTTTTCTTTAACCTCTCCAGGGGCACTTGCAGTGTTGAATCTAGTCCCCAAATGGGTTCTACAGCATTTTCCTCGTAAAAAATTACTCTCAAAGCTCCACTAACTACTCTAAACACTGACAGGCCACCAGCTGTGTTAAGACAACATGCATGCATTTCTCAAATACAATGAAAAACAAAAAGGAAGAAGCCTACTTGTTAAACTTTTGAGTCATCACAGCTGATTTGCAAAACGAAAATCACACCACCTGAACCTAGACTTTGCATTTGGGTTTGTACTAGGTACTAGTAAGACTAATGTGTAGGCACTAATTCAAAGACAGGATGGACTGCCACCAAAGGGCTCTCTGTGGCCTACAGCTCTCACAGTATGTAAGATTCTGTCATTTTATCACATGCAGCTCCTCAAACAATAATCCAAGAGAGGTTAGAAATGTTTTAAGACTCAGTCTTTTCAGAGTGCTTTGGTTCTGCTGTGAGACTCAGCTCAAACTGGTGGCTGACAGGGGAGTTCAAGTGGTGGAAAGGTAATGCTGCCAGTAGTTTCTGGAAACACAGCTCTGTCCGCCAGGCTATCTTGGCTTTATCATCATTATGGACAAAGTTGCTATAGGTGGACTAGCCAGTTCTCTGCACATGCCTCAGACAAATTGTCTGCTCCCAGAACTGGGGTAGATGCAGACACATGTGACTCTGTTCATGTGGCTGTGGATACAACACTGAGATTTACCTCAGCTTCAACAGGCTCCTGTCTCATCCCTGGCATGCACATCTGTGGTATGTCTCAATATGTGTTTTCACAGCTCTTTGCACAATGGAACCTCCAATAATATATAATTGTAAGTGATAAGTAGTCAAAACCAATTTCTGCTGGGAGACCGTGCATCAGCAGGATTCTGTTGTATTCTGTTGTGTGTGACTACTGCAAGGACCTTAGCTGGTAATACTGCAGCCATGCTTTTCGGAGGGGAGAAATAGCTACTTTGCCATTTGCACATCATTCCAGGTTCATTCCAGGTGCTGTCATGAACTCAGGGGAACAGAACATAAACAATTCCTCACCAGTAGCCCACATATTTTATTTGTAGTTTTCCAAAGCAAAGATTGTACTGACAAGAATGCAAATACTTTGCAACCAGTAAGTGACAAGACACAGCCTACACTTAAACACACTTCATAATAAGTTATGAAGTGTGTTTCAACAGCACCATTAAATATATTTCATCATTGCTCATATCATTGTCCCCATAAGAGGAGTATTGACAAAAATTACAGATGTAATGGGGTAGCAGCAGTGGAGTTCACACTGTTGTTCAGAGAAAACCAAAATCAAAACAAGTATAAACTAATCTGAGAGGGCAGAAGCTGAGTAACAAGCTAGGCAGGCAGGAAATTTATTGTTTCTGATGTAATATTGGACAAGAAGATGCAATCTCAAAAGGTCATTACTTCCTCAGAAACATACAGGATGTCTGGATGGGCTTTCTCGTGTAAAGTTCTTGATCACCCTCTCCTAGTAGCCTTCCTTCCTTTCTCTGTACTTCTATCTTGTCCGTTTTCCCAGGGACACTTTGGAGCAGTCATGTCTTGCTGCCATTATTTTTACCTGTCCTCTGCATCCTGATTAGGAGCAAAGTCCTTAAAATGTGATGATCGCACACTCGTGAAGTGCAAACAACATCTTGTCTTGATACAAGAGCAACCCTTCGTCACTTTTAATACCCAATATTCAGTAAAGGTACTGCAGCCATGTACTATGCTGGAGTAAGGAACATTTGAAAACTACTATTAGACTGTGCAATGCCTTTCCGTTTGAATTGGTTTTCCCAAATATTTCTTGGAGGAGACACTGAACCCCTACAGCTGCAGTCCAATACAGACTCTCAAACACTGCAGCATGCCTTTTCCAGAGCCTGCAGTGTCCCAGTACTGGAAGCCTAACCTAGAGAAGAACAGGGTGAGTCTCACAGCACATGAAAATATCCGTAAATCGCTCATCACATTGTTGTCACTATGCAAATACTGCAATTACCTTCATCTTTGTCAGTGTAGCTATGTGGTAATGATTGGCAAAGGCTGACATTTTAACAGCTTCTTTGGTAATGTATCCTTACATGCCTCTCAATTTTCTAAGAAACAGATGCAGTTAGAGAACTGATGTGTAGAACTGAATTAAGTCTTGGTGAGTGGTAAACAGTATTTGAAAAGTATTTACTTTTCCATGTTTCACTGGCATATTTCTCCACTCCTGCTCTGACATCCCCTTTAAAACAAAACAGCAGGCTGTGTGTATACTGAATGCACTGCTGTGCAACCTTCTCTTTTCAAGTTCAGGCAAACGGGAGAGACACACCTTTCTAGAAAGGCTCAAAGCATGACAAAGAGGTCCCAGTTTCCCTCATTCCTGCAAGTCTGAGCAGAGAGCCATGAGTGGCTCTGACCTGACTGTTATGACATGCTTGGCTGCTGCTAGATGTTTTAATTCCAAAGTTCATGAGCTTATCCATGGTCCTGAGCCAAAATGGGGGAAAAGCATGGAAATAAAACACTGAACCTTCTACTTCAGGCTTAGTAACCAACTGAGGCTTCAGGAGACTGGAAGTGGGAGGAAGTAAATGAAAATAGAATGGAAAAGAATACCACTGTTGGCAGAATGAAAACTAGGCCTGTTGGCAATTTTATGAGATGAGCTTGGTGTCTTGTATACTGGGCTAAAGAAAGTCATTGTATGGAATGCTTGTATGAAATGTGGCAAAGTCCAAGAAAACAAAGATAACTTCTTTCTGCCACTGTTGCAAAACAGTGTCTGTTTGCAGTCACATCTTCAAAAAGGACACTGGGAGATACAGGAAAAGTATCTAAAATTATGTCTGAGATAGAAAATCTGCCTCTCAGGAAACACTGAAAATTAAAGTTCCTTTAACTTAGCAAAGAGAAAGGTAAGAGATAAATTGTGAAGTATTTCCTCAGAAGGAAGAATTTTGGTAACAGTTTCCAGCCTTCAAGGACTTGGGAACACCTATCATCCTGTTGATAACTTGTGGACCTTTTCTCTTTCTTTCACCTGAAGTACCTGCTATTTTCCACACATCACCTTTTCACTTGTGTGACCCAACTGTTTATGGGGCTAAAAGTTAGATCAATAAACAGATCTAGATCTAGAACAGTCCTGCAAAGGAAAATCTGAGCTGGTATAGTGAAAAGAAATTTTATTTTCTAATTTTTAATTATTATTTTATTATTACTGAAGACAAATAACTCAAAGGAAGTTGTAGATTCTCTGTGCTTTAATCATTACCAAATAAGACCCCCTTCAGCTGAATCAGAACAGGATCTCAGGTTGTGAAGAGGAATGTGATGGTATTTGCTATGCATCAGGCTAGAGGATCCAGTGCTTTTTTCCAGTGGAAATATGAAACGGTGGACCTTGTAGCTAATAACACCACAAGCTGACAATTGTGAGTGGAACCATAACAATTTTCTCAAAACAGAGACCTAGTCCATAATATTTAGCTGATACATTGGCGCTATTTAGTTGATTGGTTTTACTTGGCAAGTTTACTGCATTAAATAAAATCAAAGTATATAAATATATCATCTATTTATCTACCTATTGATTCATCTCTTTACATCCGCACATCATGATTCATCCACAACCCTGTTTTGGCTGAACTGAAAGGCATACCTCATTCCCTTCAGGGACAGTATTAACCTATTTTTGTGATCTGACCAGAGCTATATCGTAGTATGGCTATGCACTGGTTCTAATTTTGAAACTTATTTTTGTAGCTTGGGAGTTTGTTTCCCCTTGGAAAATCTATCTCTTTGCTTCTACCATACGTATGTGAAAGATTTCTTATGAAAAGTGGGAGATGCCTCAACCAGTCTATGATACCTTTGCTGACAGTCACCTTTCCCCTTCTTCTGTAGGCAGTAGTATAGATCCAGAAGCACATTCCTGTGATGAATTTCTGAGTCAGCCCTGATTCGCTATCCAAAAGCGATGCTATTACACTACAAAGCAATTTGTTAACCCCCCTGATGACAAAACTTCCTTAAGGGTGCTAAGGGTTTGCAATACTGTTCTGACCAACAGAACTGATCACTGTCAGGAAACTTCATGGAGAAAAGGATCCTGGCATACAGACAGACCTTGCACTCAGAGTCACCTCTGGAGATGAGAAACATTATTGTTACAGGAAAATGTTTACTGGTCAAAACAGAAGAAGTTAAGGAAGGAATAGCCTCAAGAAAAAAAAGAGAATGAGAGAAACAAAAACCCTGACGTGAGCAGATCCAGGCTTCTCTTCTCCTCTCTTTGCCCAGATGAGGACTGACGTGTCACAGACTTCTGGCCATCCGAGCTTAACTCTGAGAAGTTGCTCTCCAGAAAGCAAAATATGTTAGTCCATTTTTCCAATGCAAGTTTGATGACTGAAAATGATTTGTGGGAGGCTATGAGAAATGTCCTTCATCACTAACCCTTCCTTCTGCCACATGACACAGCATGTGCTCACCTTGGCTGCTTGCTGCCAGATGATGACACCTTTGATTCTGAAAGAGTGAATATGTCAGGAGATGAGTCACTCCACCACCCTGCCTGACCCTCTCCAGCCTGGGGGCATATGGAAACTGCCCACTGAGCTGATGAAACAAATGATTTATGGAGCAGTAGGTCAAAATCATGTCTTGTTTATTCCAGCTGGCTGTGCTGGACACGTCAATAAAATAAGCCAACCCTTTGGCTTTTTGCACTTCTGAATATGGCACTAAAGGCTTTGTAGAGCAATCTCGGCAGTTGCAGGCAATGAATCACCCTGAAGTGTCATGAACTTTAATCCTTTGCCCTGTTAGAAGAAAAGTATCCTGTACCTTGAAGGAGTTGGCCCTATCTTCATCTATGTGACTGACTCAGACATTGGAAAAAAGCTTCCTTGAACAGTCTTTCCAAAGTAGCTACTTGTGTGGCAGCAGGGCACCACGCTTAGAATTTGTGATCCCTTTTGCAAAATGGCTTTCAGATGGAAAGAATGGATATTTTTCAGAAGTGTCCCTGAACCTCTAGTATGGAGGAGTTTACAGAAACATGATGTAGCTCATGCTACAGTCATTGACCAGCAGGAAAGCTTTTCCTGCATCCCCTCTGCAGCACTGATGTGCTCCAAATCTGTGTGCTACAGAAGGCAGGCTATAAAGAATAGCACTTCCACTGCTATCCCAAGCACCCACAGTTTGAAAAGCTGTCAAATTTGGCAAGTGCTGGATCACTCCTGGTGAACCAGGTGGGCGGTGTGGTAGAGTTGCACGCAGAGGGAGAATTTTTTGTAGGATGAGATGTCTAAGTGAGTCTACTAGATTATGTCAGTTTGTACATCTGTGACAAAAGAATTTCACTGTCCCTGTACCTCCATGTTAGCAGGGGGTAGGCCAGTGATATCATGCTTGTTTCTTTTTTAATAAGAGAGTCTGTCCTACATAAGTTTACATTTCAGCTACTTTCTGCTAAGCTATTCTAATCTTCACTCCTGTGCACAGAAAATTACCATGCAGCTGTATGTTCATTTGGTCAGCAAGCAACAGAAATAACAGGCCTTGTAAACGTCTTACAGTAAACTCAGCTACAAAAGATCAGACAAAGAGGTTTTCAAACCTCTGCCTTTGAATAAGAGAGGTGAATCTATCTTGCAGCTGCTTTAGGCATTAAGACCTATTATTTTGGTGTTACATCTAAGCAAGTGCTTAACATGTAAAATCAACTTGCCTTTTGCTTCACAGACAGAGAGATAAAAACTATTTCCTTGCAGGAACAGATCAATCCCTGGGCAATATTTAAACTATGCCTGTAAGGTTCCTGTGCAATGTGTTGTTCTGTAACCACTCAAATCCAAACCTTGTACAGCTAGCAACAGCATACTTTGCCATGCTCACAACAGAGGAAATCACATTGACACTAGTTTCTGTGTATGGTTGATGAAGCACAGAGGTAGCATGTTACTGACTTAAAAGCAAAGCAAAAATTACTCACTCAAAAGCAAAGCAAAAGATACTGCAGTGTAACCGAATACAGAAACACTACTGTCTTGCAATTTGAACACAACTTACAATATCATGACTATTTGTGTAATGTAAGACCTGTGTACTGAAAGATACTTGTATTCTTTATGAAAGGCACTGGCAATGTGTTCAGCATCCATGTTTCAAAGCCATGTGACAACTTCTATGTCCTCTCCATGACTGCACAAGTGCTAGTCCCATGCCTGGTGCGGCAACTGACCACTCAAGCTGGTTTTCTGCTTTCTGGTGGTCAAGGACAGGGTCTGATGCAAGCCTTCCTGAGAATCCTTCAACCAAAGTGCTCTGTCACTAAAGTCCCGTGTGAACAAACACAGCAGTGTCACAAAGGAGAGACACAGTCTCTTATAAAAATGAAAATGTCTCACAAAAAAACCATGTCCATCTGTCAGTCCCAGTCCAAAAGGAGATAGACAAATTATGTGCAATATATGATCCTAGGTATTGAAATAAACAGTCCTTTCACTTAATAAAAATCTGGGCATGAGACAATTTATGCAGTGACTCTGCATCTAACATTGCTAATCGCAAACACTGCCAAATGAAGAGATTAACAAAGTTAAATTACATTAAGAACAACAATGTCTTACCATTACTCAGTCTGGATCTTGCCACACCTTGTTAAACTGAATGAAGATGTCCTGCAGGCCATATGCTTGTTCTTTTTTTTTTTCCCTTCCAGTGGGAACAGTAGTCAAAGAAGTGGTACTGCCTGTACCAACTGCCTTGCTAACTAATTAAAAAAATTGTCCCATATTGACTTTCAAAGGTAAATTGAACGTGTTCTTTCAAATCACCCAGAATTCCGTTCAGTGGACGAGTCCAACTCTGCAGATTTCCAGTGAGCCTAATAATGCCAATATTCCTTCTGTGTGGCTCATAGATGTAAGTCTGCTATTGCTGGAGGAAACATGGTACAATAGCACCGTTTTTACCACCTACTCAGTATCTGAAGTTTGGGAGTAGTTAACATTCAAGTGCTCATATTTCTGCTGAACTTTGCATGAGCACTGGTACATTATATATTAAGCACTACTAATATAATGATAATAGTTTCCATGGTGATTAAAATACAGCACTACTGAAGAATACATAAAAATATATTAAAATCAGTATCAGATTGATATATAAATGCATAGCTAAATTATTACTTCTGGAACAAAAGGACTTGCAGTAATTTTTGAAAAAAGAGCATGTCTTATGATCACAGCTGTAGGGAAGTTCAGTTCTGAGCCTGAGTGCTCACTTCTACCTCATATCTCTAATGTGAGTTCAGTCGTGAAATTTTCTTAAGGAAAAAGAAGTACTCAAATAACAAAACTGCAAAAATAAACAAAAAAAGTGCTAGCATTCTTTGAAAAACATGAATTATGCAGAATATGATTTGTTATGCAGTCATATTTGATCTTTCTGGATATTCATATTGTAATGATTAAACTAGACTAACAACACATCAGCAGTATGATGACAATTTAAAAAAAATACAAAGATTAATTTATTTAGAACATAATTTTGGATGCTGCCAGAGAAATACTTTCTTATTCAAGTAGTTCATCATCCAATATCTTGTTTCCACCAAGGATAAGAATAGCATTGCTAGACCTTTCTAAAAGAATAAAACTGAAGAATTTGGTTATCTGAATTTTCTCATTAATTTCTTAAAAATAATATTGAATAAATAAAAAACACTGGCAAATCAGTATACTGGTTTTGAGAAGCTAAAAAAGAAAAGGAAATACTATTATTCTAGGCTAATTTGATAGGAGGAAATAAATTTCTGGATTATATTTTAAGTAAGAAAAGAATTTTTTCTCATTCAGATAATAAGAAATTTGGATTTATCTCTGCAGATGCTATATTTTTTTTATGAAATAGGAACAATAACTTGAGGTGAGTGTTGAAAATTTCAAAAGTTGAAGCAATAGCTAGAATAAAGGGCTTTAAACAACACAACAAGTCTCTCCTCTTATTTAAAAGAAAAATGCAATTAACACCAAGTTAAGACCTTCGTATAAAAATAAACTATATCCATAAATTAGAGAAATATTCAGTTCTCCTTTAAAATTCTGAATTAAATTTAAATCAGCCTTCAAATTTTCTTATACTAAATATTAGTACACACTTTCAATTTGGCTCTTCTATTTCTAATAATTAATACGGGAGGGAGGGAAACAAATTGAAACTTTCTGAATCAGTTTGAAAAAATAATCTCTAATTATCTTGGAAGAAAGGAAACTACCCATATACAAGTCAACACCTAAGTTATTTCTCCTTCTGTATTCAGTTAGTGAGGTGGAGTTTCAGCAGAGACAGCTGGTGGTCAGCAATATCACAGGACATTTCCACTAGCTTGTGCTGCAACCAGAATAAGGAAAGGCCATTCTGGGAGTATTTGCTGCCCTTAGGATTCTTTTTCTTAAGGAGAAGATCAAGAAATACAAAATTAGTGTCTCATATGTCCAAAAAAGGTCTTGAAAGGAGCAAACATCCTTTATGAATTTTATCTTTTTTGGGTAGTGCCATGGGCCTCCAGCTTGTAGGTACCATGGCATTACAAAAATGTATATATATGTGAAATGCAAATAAAGACATGTAAATGCACCTCTACCAATTCTTTTGGTTGGAAAAAATAACATAATCTTGAAACAAACCTCTGCCTTAAATGACTAGCATGATGGGGATTTGGCCCTTGTCAGCTTGGCTGGGGTATGGAGGACCTAAAAATGCCTGTGCTTTTTTCTTCACTTATTCCACACATGTGAAGCAGCTAATGAAAAACAAACAAACAAACAAACAAACAAAAACCAATCAGATATAGAGCAGGCATTGTTGCTCACGAAGGGCTTATGTACATGAGTTCTATTTTTGTGGGGTTTTTTTCCCTTTTGCTTCCCCCCTAGAGAAATCTGCAGAAGGTGGTCATGTGTGTAAAACAATAATGATTAAGAACTCGCTTTGTGGACAGTGGCAGTTCTGTTTCTTCCTTTCATTCTTTCACTGGATCTAGATTTTCCTACCGGATTTCCTAGCCAGAAAGAGGATTTGTTTCTGGCTAGGGGTTCCCCGGATGGGAAGGTGCCAATGACATCCCTGGGAAGCACCTCCTCTTCACTTGCATGGTGTGTGCATGGGAGGACACTCGCCCACCCCGGCAGCGAAGGGCTGCGCAGGAGGAGGCACGGCGGCTGGGGGGATGAAGGTGTCGAAGAAGACCCTTCTCGTTTTACAAGCTCCTTCGGGTGGGGATGGAGGTGTTACAGCAGAGATTTAAAGTGTGACATCCCTAGCAAGATGCACTCAGAATTCCCACTCCCGGCTCCCCCTCTAATTATGCTCTCCAGGCTCCAGGATTGGTGCTGAATACGAGAGTGAGCGTTGCCAAGGGAACAGGGAGAAAAAGCAGTCTTTTCCTTCTGCAGTTACACTGGAAACCAAGGGATCAGCTTTGCACCCTTCAAAAGTGATGTATCTGATAAGATTCAGCTACGCCTTTCTTGTAAAGAGACCTAAATTCCCAGCATAGCTACACTTCATCGAAACACAAATAAATGCCCGGCCAGACTAATTTTCCAGACAATCAGTTGTGCATGCAACCATCCAGGGAGTGGGAGGAATAGCCAGCACGGAATAGCCCGTGTCCTTCCCAGTGCCCTGAGAGCACAGGGTTACACAGAGGACTGGAAAGTGTCCCCCCTGTCACCCCGTGGGCCACCTGGCCATCAGGCAACAGCTACCACAAGCCCATCTCAGCAGGAGGGTTGGGAACGGGCAGGAGAAAGAATATGATTTTCCACCCCTCAACACCTCTCTGGTTTTTATTGTTAACCATAAGGAATTAATGAGCCACATTTACAGACAGATATCAGAAACACAGACCATGCTCTCAAAGTCCCTTCAGACTGGGAGTAACACAGCTGCATGCCAAAATTCTTGCGGTAAAGCATGGCACAGCCCCAGTCAGCCCCCTGAGCCTGTGTAGGCACCCTGAGCAGTCCCAAGCCCTGCGTGTTCAGAGGATATACCTATCTGTCAGCTCAGATAATTGGAAAACTTCTACACCTATCAGTCTATATGAAGGAAGTTACATCCTTGTTAAGAGACATCCATAAGGATCTGTTTCCAAATATATCTCAGGTGCAGATACCACCCAAAATGCATATAATTTAAACAGAAAATATATTACGTGAATATCGTTTTGGTACTATGCTCTTACAGCCAGCCAGGTCAGAGGAACTGGTTAGTCTGTCAAGATAATTAGCTCTGTATTGTCCACTATTCCCAAACCCTCACATTTTGGTGACCTCAGATTTCTAGGTGATATGTTATTCAATGATGTTTCAAGATAATAAAGCAGAAGAAGCAGAAATGTGGATGATGAAGTGACCTACCCATGTCCTTTCACCCCAGCACAACAGTCAGAAGCAGACTCAGGAAAACTAGCACCATGGCATACTTGGAGGTTGCAGGAAGGCCCACAGTACAGCCAAGATCTTGCACTTACCATTAACCACAGAACGAAAAAATATTGAATTCAGTAAGATTTTTAACATGTCTGAGCTAAGAAAATGTATTTTCTTGGAAAACATAAGATGGATTTGTGCTTTTTCAAAGTTTGTCTTTATGACAAAGATTTTGGCTGCAAAAAACTGCCTATTGGATGGTGGAGGTACCAGATTTTTCAGATCTACATTATAATTACAATATGTGATGCCATCTTCCCAAACTCTCAACTAAAATATTTACTCCTTAAGTGATAAAAATATCTCTATGAATGTGCATTCGAATTCATAAACTGGAAAAGAAAGCCTGTTTTCACAGAAGAGTCTCTTGATGCAGAACATAGAGGAATGGTGTATGTTACTATTAATACTTTCAAAGACTAATTCATGACCATCAATCACTCCTTTTTATTTCTTTTGAAAATGCAGACTGCTCATGTCCTCTTGATATCATATTGCTATATCCTGTGTCACGCCTATATTGAAACTGAGTTTGTGAATGGTCCTGCAGTCGCTGCAGTTCTAAAAAATAACAGTATCTATAAACTTTTCATTCACACATGCACACACAGAGACAAACAAATATACACACCTATCTGTGTAGGGAGAGAGCAGAAGAAGCAGCAATCACAGCACAGTCTTTGTCTCTTCTTGCTGTGATTTCCTCTAAAACTGGTACAGATTAAATTTATTGAGAAACAGTCAGTATACACTGAAATTGCTGTACTTCTCACTGAAGCTTGATGAAATCCAAGGAAGTGACTGTGGTAAGAGGTACTCCGAGTTTTCTCAGGCTTTTCTGAAAATGACTTACATACAGGCTCTGTTTTTGCTAAAAAGAAAAAGAGTCCCAAAGTTAAATGTGAGGCTAAGACACACAAAGGTTCATTACACTCTGTATTGCAGCTCCAAAGGGTTTTGGAAGCCTGATCCCAGAAGGAGAAGTCACAGACATGAGTTTTGATTTTATATCTAGAGAACAGGCTACAGCCCATGAGGGCGTTCTCCTGGGCTGGAGAAAGTGCATCTGCTACATATAGTCCCTTCTTCAGCCACTACATCTAGGCATAGAACCACCTCTAAACTACTTGTGGTCCTCTTGGGCTTGGATGTATAAAGTTGGAGTGGAAAACACTTTCCACTGTAGCAGCAGAAGTAATTTCCTGAGATGCTCCACATCCACTCAAAGACACTATCCATTAATCTTACATAAGTATACTAATATGCCAAAAAGGTGAAAAATATTCATTCACAGCCAATTTTCAATGTTGTCTCCTCAAATCAGTGGCATTCAGTCTTCATTCTACAAATGCAGCAATGCATAGAGATAACCTCTGCAGTTCACTTTGACACAAATAATGATGGAAATTGCCCCACTAATTTGCCTCAAGCCTCTAAAGACTCGTGAGTAATTTTTGCATTTGAGTTCTTTCTGTGGGGGACTAGGGAATCAGGCACTTTTTGTAAAATTTGGGGAGATGGGTTATTTTCCTCACTTTCCTATGGATTAATTTATTTCTTTTTGAAAACCTGTCCATGAAGAACTATCCAGATACTTTCATCTGTAAGATAATCAAACTCCAATCGGGTGACCTACATTCACACCTGTATTTTTAAAAATTCATTAAAAAACCTGAGTACAAACCTATAATTTGGAAAAACAGCTTTGAAAGGATTAAAAATAAATTTTAAAAGGAAGAAAAAGAATTTCCTACAAAGACCTAAATTTTGATCAAAACATTTACTCCTGTGCAGTAATTTTAAGATGAGAAAACTGGAAGCAGTTCCAAGGTTTTCTATGTACCAAGCAAAGCACATGCCATAATTTATGTGTGCTTACAAATTTATCAATACTCCTCTTTTGTCTCAATTATTCTGTATGGGTTTGATCTCTGATTAGGAGCTAGACTAACTTTTTTCAATGATCGAGACATACCATGACTAAGATTCAAAGGCTGGAAAGAAATCACAATGTTTGCCAGATGTTCTTCATATGTAGTTGGAAAAAGTGTCTTGAACTACTATAGGGGAAAACCAATTCTTTCTTAGGTGAAGGAGTCTGTTTACTGTACATGCCCAGCTTCACTCTCCAAAAGAAAAAAGATAAGAGTATCAATTGTACTTCCAGGAAAACTCATATTGCTTCTCAAAAGTGCTCTAAAAATATGTTTGAATCAAAGAAATTGCACATCAAGCATCCCACTGCAAATGTGAAAATACTTTTTTCTGAAACAACACTCCAGAAAAATCCTGTATTAAAAGAAGGAGGACGTAATATAATAACAACAGTTTAAAAACCCAACAAACCAAAAAAGCCACCAAAAAAACCCTCCAGTGAAAATGTCAGTTATGACTTTGGTAATTTTATTACTCCCAAAATAATACTTACTGTAAATGTAGTCATAACAAGTGAGAGTTTGTAATACATCTAGGGCCTCATTGTCCTTCTCTTTACAATACCATGGTTGTACTGAGCTAACTGAAAAAAAGAATTTGACATAATATACAAATCCTTTTAGTTATTCCACCAATTTCCTGTGTATCTTTTAATTTGTAATGATAATCTCTGGTGATTATTATTGATAAAAGTGACTTCCTGCTTTCTGGAAAGAGCTTTTGAGACCAGATTAGATGTTAAGACCTCTGAAACTTGCTGTCAGAGGATGAAGAAGTGTCTCTTAACCTGCTCTCCATCCCAGCTGGCATCTGGAGAAAGGAGTCATCAGAGTAACGGGAAAAAAAAGTGAAAAAGTGCACACAGCCTAACTGGTTTGCCTTCTGCGAGATTAATTAGATTAACAGCGAGGACCCCACAGTACACATCGGTGGAAACAAAAAAAAAACCCACAAAAACAACCTGTGTGGTGTTGCAAATGAGCACATCAAATGCATGCAATGCAGAAGCAGGACCAAAACATTTGTACGTCAATGATGGTGAAGAAGAGCACACATATCGCAAAAAAAAAAACCTTATCTCTTTTTAGTCAAATATTATAAACTCTGCATTATTCCTGCTCTGTGGTCCTGCAGAAAGCTGAACATGAATAGAAAACACTGCTTTTAGCAGTCAAATGTAAAACTATGAATGATAAGAATGAGTTAACATGAATAACAGGAAGATAATGAAATATTTGGGCAGTATCTGTCTTGCAATTAGACATGGTGCCCACACAATGCCAAATTTAAAAAAGGCTTATGCAGCAAACAGTACAAATGGAACATTCATTTGGAAACCTGCTTTGACCAGACTCAAGAGTCTACATATTTATTTTCTAACAGTTGATTTATTTTTGCTCTAAAAGAAAGTCTGTGGCAAATGCATGTTTACACAGGAACTTGTGCTCTCCATTTTCAGCTGTTAACCTTAAAATCCCATAGATTTCATGTTTCCTGTTTATAAGGGCGAAACAGAGCACTGCCTCTATTTTTCTAAAATTAGCCAAAATATAATTAAACAGTGACTTGATAAAAAACTTATCCAAGGGATAGATATTTGACAGTAGATTATTTATAAGCACACAACATGAGCTGCCCTCACGCAAAGATCGATTGAGACTGATATTCTATCATGTACAGCTAACTTAAGAAAATATATTAATTAAAAAGGCAAGTATAGAGTCATTCTTTTCTGTGATACAGAATCATAGAAATGTGGAATCATTAAGGTTGGAAAAGTCCTCGAAGATTATCAAGTCCAGCCTTTGATCAAACACCACCTTGCCAACTAAACCATAACAGTGAGTGCCACATCCAGTTATTCCTTGAGCACTTCCAGAGATGGTGACTCCACCACTTTCCTGTGTTCCAGTACTTAACCACCCTTTCAGTGAAGAAATACTTCTTGATATCCAACCTGATTGCCCCATGGCACAGCTTGAGGTCAGCCCTTTCAGGATGGTGCTTGCCTATTGCTGAGAACTGCCTGACCCGTGTTCAACCTCTTTGGCATTCAAAGCTCTTGTTTGGGTATTTGCTGCCACCACCACGACCTGCACCTGTGGCAGCTCCACCTGGGCCCAGGTTCCAGGCCTAGAGGTGCCCCACAGCAGCTCTCCTACTCTTCACAGCCGAGACTCTGTGGGCCAGAAGGGGCTTAAGGGCTTAACTCATCACTATCGTCCTTCCTGCTATTGCTGGGACTGTACCTGCAGACATTTGACTGTGGAAAAGGACTTCTACTCAATAAAAAGACCTGTCTTAGACTGCAAATTTTCTTAATCCTTGATATTTACTAATGTAAAAAGACACACATGAGAATATGCCATGACATGCCTACGTGATCTAAAGACACTCATGTCTTCCACAAGAGTGATAGTTTAAAAGATTTTTTATGTTCGTTTTTCTCCAAGAGCAGCCTGGCTTAATAAATGTGCATTCAGGTAAGCTGAGCTTTAAAACTTCAGAATTTGTAACTGCAAAATACTTTCATAATTCTAGAGGTAATAACACGGGACACTTTAACCAGAAAGTATATGATTTTTTACTTTCTTTTCAGACCATATGTATCTCAAGTTAGTTTTTAAAAACTACTTTGTTTGAATACCTAAAATTTACTATCTGTGGCCACAGAAGACCCCCCAAAAAATGAAACTAAACTTTGTCAGTGAAAGAGCCTCCTTCAGAGACTCAATAAATGCCATTAGCAATAAAAATGTAACACTGACCTGAAGGATCAGCTTTGGAAAATATTTTACACAGTAGAGCCAGCACTTCTAAGCTCCAACAATATACAAAGCATACTTCACTCTAATTCCATGTCCGTGTTGGATTTTGTTAAATAGTGTCTGTAACACAGACGTGTATTGTAGACAATATCAATAGTCTGCAATTTTTTAGTGCAGCAGACTTCTATGTGTATTGCAAGGAGGTGATTTTTCTTTCAAATCTAGTAATCAATTTGTACATTTCCCAAAAAAAGGCATGATAACCTCTGGTTCAGCTCTTGCTAGTACTCTTTCTGCAAGCTCTCTAGATGGTTTTCTATCTCCCCAAAAGCTATGCATAACCCAAATGTTCTTTACTCTTTCATATTTGGTGCAAGGCAGGTATATTTTTCCTATTGACTTTCAA
This sequence comes from Grantiella picta, assembly GCA_013397955.1. NCBI lineage: Eukaryota > Metazoa > Chordata > Aves > Passeriformes > Meliphagidae > Grantiella > Grantiella picta. Next base: position 442,942 of record VZRM01009863.1, read on the forward strand.
AATACCTGATTCTATCATAAGCCAATCTCATTTGACATTGGGAAACTCTTGCATTAATTACATGAGCAATGAGCTTTATAAATTCTAAATTACAGCTATAAATGAATTAACTGTAAAAACTGTAAGGAGCTGGCTCAGCAAAATCCCAAACCCTTCTATCCTAATGACACAAGCCCGAGCGTTTGCTGACTGCACTATCACACGCACAGACCTGATCTGTTTGATTTGCACATGAATGCTGACATTTTTTAAGAATTAGAGCATTTATAGGTAATGCCTACGATAATTACTAACTGAATAACACCCTCTCTGTTTGTGCTTCTTATCTTTCATTAAACCAGGTTTTTTTTAGCTTCTCCTTCCCACATGTATGTAGTATAGAGTCTTCCTCCATTGCGACCAGGGCCCAAAAAAGTGACCAGACTAAGGAGGAAGATTGTTCTCTTTGATGGGAGGCATTTCCTCAGCCTTGGTTTGCAAAACTCTCACATACCAAGCTAACTTCACCCTGATTTGTTCTCTCAACTGAATATTGACTGCAGAAGCCAACCCCAATGTCCATGTTATGCAGCTAGTCCTTGGTTACTCATGCCTGCCATGAAATTACACACATGGGATGAAGTTGTCTAACGAGAATATCCACTGACATCTCTGTCCACAGGAAAATGCCTGCTTTTCTTCTCTGAAGACTGAATACAATCAGCTGAGCTCTCTGTGAGTGGAAAATACTGGCTTTCACTGACATTTGAGTTGAACCTATTGCAGCTGGCCACTCAAACATTACCAGAACTTGATGTTTTGGGGTTTTTGTGAGGGGCTGTAATATTAGATGTTCACATTCCTCCTGATCTCGAAGATTAACCATACTAAAGAAAAGCAAAGTCTGCGCTACATGTATGAGTAGACATGGTGGCACAATGCTAATATTTTTAATTTTTTTCCTTTTTCAGTCAAGAAGTCTGCTAGCAAATACATCCCTATTTACATCAAGCTGCAGCATTTTCCACCATATAATGATGCATGGATTATGCATGCCTGAACTAGAGATGCTTTTAAGAGAAGCAGTAGAGTCGCAGCTAGATCTTGAAAGATCCATTTTGTAGCGTGATACTGCATTCACAAAGTGGACAGAGAAGAGAGATAATAAGAAACAGGATAGATTTTTGTACGATGTAAAGACAGATCTGTGAGGAAAAAGCTCAAGGATATGGGATTCACACTCTGGCTCTCACCACCAGCATGACTGGGCAAAACACTGTATAGCTCTATACATTTACAAATACACTCTATGTCTCTCTTGCAACCACAAAACCTGTGTCACTGTGATATGCATAGGGATTTAAAAAAATTTCTGCCAGAGTATTGGTAAGACAGGGCAACTGAATCTCAAGAGGTGGGAAACCTTTCCTTTACTTCTAGAAATCTAGTTCTGCTTTGTACAGGAAGACTGCTGCAATTGGCTTTTTCTTAGACCATTTTTGTAAAATTTGTTTTTCAAAGAGTGAAGAACAAATGATTAAGTATAAACATGCACACAATTGCTAGGATTTGCAAAGTGGTATCCTATATACACACAAATAAACATATACTCCAAACATTCAAATGGTTCCTGTTGTCACCAAGAAACCCACAGTGAGTTCTGTGTACCACTTCAGAGTCCTCTGGGAGTACTGGGTTTCCTGCTGTCTCCCTTTCTTGGTTGCAGCTCTGGACAGCTTGACTGCTCCCTGCCACAGAGGACCACCAAGAGAACCATTTGGCCTGTGATAACAAGGACACTGGGGAAAGCAGGAGTCACAGGTTCTAATGAGCCATGCTAATTAAAATCAAACCATTAACACAGAGGATTTCTTCCACCTGAGACTACGAGGTACAAGAGCTATTTCTGTTGATCCTGTGTCAATTTCTACAACAAAGCGCTGCAAATATTTTAATATTATTGTAACCATTGCAAGTTATTCTCTCAAACATTTGATGGTTAGATGCAGTGGAGCTTTAGTCGTCCTTTGTGACAGTCTCAATTTGTGTTACAGACATGTCTCAGCCTTTCTTTGACCAGGATGTCCTTTTTGGGGATGCTTCCTCCATACAAGTTTGGGTGGTCACAGGAAGGGAGTTGCTGAAACTTCCCACTGCTGTCATGTCAGGAATTTCTTCTGGTACCACGCAGCCTACAGAACAGAATTTGTGACTTACTTCCCTAAAGGTGAAAAATCTAAGCTTGTGAACAAACTCAAGCAGAGGGGTGCACCTGAGCACGAGCCGACTAGCACCAGCAAACTGATCAGGGCACCCCAGGCAGCTGCTTGCCTTACAGTGGCATTTCCCAGAGATCTGGCAGCAAGTGAGGGATCAGCAGCCACATTTCAGCAGCAGTGGCCACAGCACATTTAACATCCACGAGCAATCACCTGACCACGCTCTTGCAAATCTGCTCTTAACAGCCAGATTTGCAATACTTCTGCAGCACCTGTTAACAGAAAGATCAAAAGTGTCAAAAAGCACACACTTCCTATTACTTAGGTGAAAACATGGTATAGATCAGAGTTAATTGTACCAATAAATACAAGATTTGACACAAAAATTCTGGTCTTGCCAGGATGCAACACTGAGAAACAATTTATAATGGATGAGTCCATTAATTCAACCATATTTACTCCCTCTAATTAGTGCAAGGTCCAGGGCAGCAAAATATCACATCCATAGGAACATTTTTACAATCAGTCACCAAAGTTCAGAAAAGTTATTCACCACCAATACTATTAAACAGCTTCTCTCCATTAAGGTGAATTATACACCTTTCTAAACATATAAAACTAGGGTCTTTTACTAGGCAGTCACAACATGCCTTTAGAGCAAGACTGAGGCTGCAATTCAACAGGAAGTAAGCCTTGGTAACAGGTATATGAGAAGGGCTTTACTTTTAGGTTTCCTTCAAAACTGGTCTCTTCTAATGTTGGGTTTATTTTGAGGCGTGGGGGCATGTGTTGTTTTTTTTCTTTTCCTTACTGAGTAATTGAGGGATTTTTGCAGTCTCAGTTAAAAGTTTCAGAAATTTTTCTGTGGCCACAGGTTAGTTTTACAAACCTGAAAACAGTCGAGGATACTGTGGGAATCCCTTTAATTAGTAAAAGAATTGTTAAAAGGTTCTTTCTTCTTTTAAAATGACCATGCTAGAATATATAATGTCAAATAATTGCAATGCCATACACTCTAAGCCAGACAAAATGATCCTCTGAACTGAGAAGAGGCCTTTTGAATCCTTTGTCTTTTTAATTTTCCTTGCTTCCTGCACGGTGTACTAGGTAAATGATCAGCATTTGTTCCCAACAATTGCAGTGAAAACATTTAGGGTGTCTGAGAGGAAATAACTACAAAAAATGCACACTATTGAAGGTCTGTCTTTGATTACAGAAGATGGATTAAAATGATAAATTATGATGCACCTAATAAAGATTTTATAGATTGGGGTTTATGATATCATGTAGCACTCCTACCCTATTTGGAGCAGGTTTTCAGACTAAAAACAACCAGTGATGACACAGCATCATTACAATTGTAATAACTCACTTTCCCATAAAACCTGCAAATTCATAATAAAAGTTAGCAACAGCATAAATCCATGGAAAAATGGATTCAGCTGAACTCTGGTTAATGAACCTAAAGGTCATGACGTCTCTGACAGTGTGAAAAGAATACACTACTACAAAGGTCCCACAACATCTCCGAACTCCCCTTTAGCCAGCAGATAACTGGCACAAGTGTATGGAGAAAGCAAGCAAGGCTGGTTAGAACACAAAGCTGAGCAAACAAATACAACCTAATGAGTTCAAATGGAAAAAACAATGAGGGGAAGTTCATGAAACTGAATTCATATTCAAGCCATTTCTCTCCCATGAAAGAATAAAGAGCAGGGAAGGGAGGGGAGAGGAGTGGAGAGGAGGAGAGNAGGGGAAAGAGTCTCATTGTCCAAAGTTTAGCAAATAACTTCTTTCATTCCTGACAAGATCTGAAAAAAATGTTCAAACCTGGATACCTGAAATTAGGCTACCGAGTCTGTCTCTAGAGAATTAAGTGTAAAGTCAAGTTTCTGTAACCTCTCTACAGGTGGATCCCTCCATTCAGCCATGCAGTATGTGATATGCACAGAGACTGGCAGAAATTAGGGCTTGAGCAGATAGAGATGTGCCCTTACAGTCACGTATCTTCCAGTATAATTAATGCACAAAATATATACTGGGTAGAATTATGAAATGTCTCTCCCCTCAATGGAGGGGAGTGCCTGGCCACATTTCCTACCCAAGGCCCAATGTTCAATGCCTAATTTAATGCACAATTATGTCCTGCATAAGATAAGAATCCTGGACAGCATTGCAGTGGTCCATTTTTAGTTGTTTACACATTTTGGCCATTTTCCTGTGGTCTGACCTGTTCAGTCCTCAATGCAAGTCTGGATGAAAACTTTTATGACACCAAAAAATAATTCCAGGTGTATTTCTAAATAGGCACTGGTTAGTGTGTATTGTATTTCAATTTTCTGCTTCATTTAGACAAGTGGAAGACAAACACAGAGCTGCACTAATTCCTAGATTAGGCAGGCGGAGATTAGCCTAATTCAGGGTAAAGTAGTGGGATTACTCCAAACTAGGGAGGGTTCAAAAAGCGAAAGCAGTCCCTCACAGTGGTTGCCCTGGCTTGTCTTGCTTCAGTAATGCCTTGTTCCCGCCAGAAAGGAAACTTATGAAGGTGACGATACATGTTTTTCACAAAACTCTCAGTGGGACCCTTATTAAAGCATCCCTGTCTCTCCCCAGGACTCACTGTGGAAAATATCCTTCTTTCCTCCATGGTGCTACTTGTTTACAGCTCTCACTGCTAGTGCAGGAGTTTACTACCACCATGAGTTACAAATTAAGGGCTTAGGTAAAATTACACAAAGCTACTAGTATAAGGCATTTATAGACATGAGCTTTATCTTCAGGGAAGCAAAATACTTTTTTTCAATTACTTGAAATTACATCAAAGTGTTACAACATCTATACCAAAACCAATGAAGGTAGCTAGGGTACAGTTTCTGAGATGCTGGTCTGTGGTGAGTTTTCTGTCACAAAAGGGCATGGTTTTAATATCCAGTCAAAGGCTTGAGAGACTTTGTTGGATACTTGATGGCATCAACATGCAGATTCTTGCTAGCTGTCACTACTGACCTGGCTTAGCCACTCTCTCACCCCTGAAGTATGTTGCCTTATGCAAAAACAAAGGATTTATGCAGCAAAATGTAGATTAGAAAACCAAGACATAATATAAAATGTTAAACCCCCCCCAGGACTAAGCAGAGGATGGGAATCTGTGGCGATTTGAGAAGGAAAAGGGGGAGATTGGCCAATTTTATGGTGAAAAGCAAGTATAGGATAGTTATGATGCAAACTCCCTCCTAAAGTGGAACAGACTGGAAGCTGAAAAACTTCTCCCACTGCTTTTTGAAAAAGCAAATTAGGCTGACCTACTGGTTCAACTCGGCAATTGCTGGATGAAGCCATAGCTGATGCTGTTGTATCCTGCCAGACCAGAGGCAAATACCCTCTTGGCCCAACAAAAATGTTTGCACTATGAACTGCTGCGCCTCTGGGATTTCCTGTAACTGCTAACAGACCTTCAAACATCACGAGACTCACAGGCCAGAATTTTCAGAGCTGCTCTTAATTCTGCAGCTGTGGAGCTGGACAGCCAATCTTCATAGTTTGGAATATTCCACAGAGCAAAGCTGCACTGGAGTTTTGCTCTTATTGCAAAGATATGTTGCAACGCAGTAACGTGACTGCAAACTTGTGTGTAGGGTCAACAACTCTGAGAGGAGCTGGTTATGGGAATGAAAAGATTCCTCATCACCTTTACAACTCTGACCCTTGAGAAGAGACAACTAAAACACTGGAGGAGGAATTGTTTTTTCTAGAATTACCATTAAAGTAACTGAAGAACCTATTTTCTCTGGTTTGTTGTAAAGGGTTGTGAGACTGTGAGAAAATGTCTTATCCATGGCAAAGCAAGGAAGCCACCTGGAGTTTTTCTGTAAGAAACATTGCTCTGTGACAAACCTGAAAAAATTCCAACGAAGTTCTCCTTAGTAGTATCTGACCAGACTAGCAGGAAATAAAAAAATAATAACATAAACTATATGATGCTTTTCCAATTTTTTTTCTGGAAATTCTCCCTCTGAAATGTCCTTTCTAGGACATGACCTACAATGCCATGAAAGAAAGGAGATGATCTGAGAGCATGGCATACTTTGGTGCTAGCATCATTACTCTCAAAAGTTGACTGTGCACTCTTAACTGCTCAGACCCAGACCCAGCTGTATTACAGCCACTCTCAGTCACAATTACATACCTCTCTTTGTTTGCTATGGAGAATGGTTTTAATTTTCAGCCTTGTTGGGTCTGTTTAATCTTGATCATTATCAATCTAATTCCCTGATGGCCAATCTGTAATGAGCCTTGGCTCCTGTTGCTGGATGGCATTTGCTTCACCAAAGAATGGTTCTCCTTGGTAGTCAGTTTGAAGCAATGGTACTTTCTTGTCATGGGCCACTCCAGTCCACTTTCAGTTAAGCTTCCAGAGTTGTGTTGAAGAAGTTTATTCACTTGGGAACTCAAGCAGAAGTTTGAATGGGGTAAGAAAGATTGTTATGCATTTAAACCACGTTCTGTGCACAGGGTTGTGCAAAGATTTCTGAAAAAAATAATGGAAAATACAAATTTGGAACAGGACTTACTGTTCTGAAAGCAACTGACATGTGCTGAAAGTTCTCCCATCCTTTTTAGAGTCGTTCTGATGATGAAACTCACCCACTAACTCCCTACTGATCAAAAGGAACATGTCAATTTACAGGGCCTGTGAAGATGCCAAGAAATAATAATCTTACAATGAAAAAAGAGTAGATATTGGGGAGGAAAAGCTTTTTCCCCTCCTATATGATTATTTGTAACACATTGCTCTCAATTTTTACAAAACACTTCAGAAATAGCAGGTTGTTCCAATTTCAATTTCGACTTTTACACAGGAGGTTACACTGTTATATTCAAAGGTCTAGCTACCTGTTTTGTAACATTCATGGACTAGACTCTACAAGAATAGAATGTTTCAGAGGAAAGGGATCTACCATGGTCACGCAGGCCAATTGCAGATGCTGTGACTGTAATAAACCAAGTTCAAGTAAGTTATTCAGCTAAATAAATAATATTGACTTACTAAAGTTCTTATAGGAGCTAAAGGTCTCTCAAATTTCCCTTTGGCAAAGGCAAAAAAACTTTTTGAAAAGTTCACATCTTTACCTTGTACAAGAGAAGAGTTGGATGCTTTTTACTTTCCAGCTATAAAGCACAGACAAGGTATACCACACCTGGTATGATTTATGAGCCATCAAAGTAATTTGCAGAGATGGTTTATGTGACACAGGGATATTTATCATAAGCTCACCCCAAGAAGAAAGAGAGATGGACTGTGGCAGAAGAGTATTCAAATGCTCTCACCAAGCACAGAATGCCTGCTACCATGGAAACTGTTTGAACACAGCCTTACATGCCCTGAAACTACTCACTTCTGACCCAAGCATACAAAGTTCAATATACCTAAGAGCTAAAATCAGCATACCATATGTCCTTGCTCTTTGCAGCTTCCCTGCTTCCCATCCTGTACATTTTCAATAATATGCAAATCCCTGAAAGAAGGTCCCAGCTACCAGGGTACTTTACCACCCTGCTTAGCTTTCTTCCCCTCATTTTCTCTCTATCATGCTGACATTTCTGTTCATATTCACAGAAACACTTGCTTTACAAAACCATGAACGAAGAGTGTTAGTAAACATGGGCTGAAAATCCAACTCCATCTAGAATTACTGAAAAAACCCAGATGTGTTTGTTATAAACACATGCCTGGCCAACTTAATCTTTGCCTGCAGCTCACTTTTATTCTTGACAGAGGATTTAAGAGTTTAATGGAGGAGTCAGGAAAACAAACACATACATGTGGGTGCCTCCAGTGCACCCACAGCAGGAGTGAAGGGAGATGTGGCTTATGCTGCAGTTCTGCCTCAATTGCTGAGTTAGGGTGTCGGCATGGCACCTGCAGACCTGTGCATGCATCTTGAAATTTGGGAGGACACTTTGCACCAGTCTCAGACTGCTGTGGAGGGGGTCACTCCTGATGTACAGCAGTTGAAGAGTGAGTAGACAACAGGGGTGTTTTGCTTTGTGCCCAGAACTGCACTGTGAGTACCGGCATAAAGGCAGGCCTTGGGGCTGCAGGAAGAGAGACATTATTCCTTTCATTGCCTTGAGTCGGGGTCACCAAACTCATCTCAGATGCATGTGCACAGCTGATAACATCAACAAAGAATGCTTTGGACAAATGCGTCCAGATTAAATCTGGGTCATCTCTGCCTTTTCCTTTCACATGCAGTGACCTGCTCCTGCCTGCTGTCAGAGAAATTTTAGGTCACCTCTTTGTAAAGATCATTGTTTTGCTATGCAGACCTTTACTGACTTTTGCTTACTGAAGTTCAGTTGGTACAACAGAAAGAAAATTGAAGAATCCTTTCTAAGCTCTTGCACTAAGGAAGATTTTCCACATCCAGAAGCCAAAGGACAAATTTCCCAGTGCATAAGCAGTGCAGGTTGCACACAGCCAACTTTACAGTTCTTTTCATGCCCTATGGAAGAGGGATGTATCTACTGGTCAAATTTGCAGCACGAGGGTGTGACAGAGCATATGTTTTAATGACAGTTCTGTGGCAAGTGCACCTGGGGAAGAATAACCCCAAAATGTATCGGTACAGGCTGTGGGTTGATCTTCTGGAAAGCAACTCTGCTGAGAAGGACCTGAGGATATTGGTGGACAACAAGCTCTCCATGAGCCAGCAATGTGCCCTTGTGGCTGAGAAGGCCAATAGTATCCTAGGGTACATTAGGAAGAGCATTGCCAGCAGGTCGAGGTAGGTGATCCTGCCCCTCTACTCAGCCCTGGTAAGGTGCACCTGGAGAGCTGTGTCCACTTCTGGGCTCCTCAGGACAAGAGACACATGGAGCTCCTGGAGCAGGTCCAGTGGAGAGCAATGAAAATATTTAAGGGACTGAAGCATCTCTCTTATGAGGAAAGGCTGAAGGGGCGGGGCCTGTTTAATCTCGAGAAGAGATGACTGAGAGGGAACCTCATCAATGTCTATCAGTATCCGTAGTGCCAAGCAATAGGACAAGAGGCAATGGGCAGAAACTGAGGCACAGGAAATTCCACCTGCAGATGGGTAAGAAACTTTTACTGTGCAGGTAACTGAGCAAGTTGCCAGGAGAGATGGTGGAGTCTTCCTGAGTGGAGATATTCAAGAACCACCTGGATGCAATCCTGTGCCATGTGCTCTAGAATGACCCTGCTTGAGCAAGGAGGTTGGATCAAAAGACCCACTGTATTCCCTTTGAACCTGACCCATTCTCTGATTCTGTGATTTGGTGGCTGGGAAGTTCTGAGCTGCTCAGTGAGGTTTGGATGCAAAAATCTGACCAATCAAACTCACAGACTATCATGGCTATGCCAAAACCTCAAGGCCAGGGGATTCATTGAACCCTTGAGAAGATTAGCCATTAGACAGCAACAAAATCCTCACAGCACAAATTGCAAATCGTACAAGCAAATGGAACCTCTTTATCTTCAGGCATGTGTTTGCAGTCTATTTTAAACATGGTATGTTCAGGTTTCCAAATAATGTAAACCAAGGGCACAGCTATGTGCTCTGAATTTAAGTAGAGATGCCAACTGGTGACTGCTGGGCACGAACATGCTGGTAACCCTCATTATCAAAGAGGGAAATGAAACCCAATACAGAAGGCATTAGCAAGAAGACAAGAGATTTATTTCTCTGTAAGCAAAACAGGAAATCATTGTACATTCACTGGAAAGAGGACAAAAGAGGGTTTGGGGCTTGATCCTTACCTCATGCAAATAGTCTTAAGGCATGATAGAAACCTGGCAAACTTGACTTTTCCACTTATTCTAAACAAGACACATTTCCATAGGGATGGAATTGCATCATGTTGGTGGCAGGGTGACAGAATATACTGCACTGATTTTAAATTGAGTTCTTGACATTCTGTGAAACTATGTCCTGGATCATCATGGCAGCTTGTTCCTGTAGCTATAGCCTGGATTGTAGTCCGTCTCTTATCTCCAGAGCATGTCAAAAAAAGGGCAATGGAGCTGGTGAAGGGGCTGGAGCACAAGTCATGTAAGGAGTGTTTGAGGGAACTGGAGGTGTTTAGCCAGGAGAAAAGGAGGCTCAGGGGAGACACTATTGCTCTCTACAGCTACATTAAAGGAGCTTGTAGTGAGGTAGAGCCCCTTCTCACAGGTAACAAATGACAGTACAAGAAGGAATAGCCTCAAGTTGTACTTTTTTGGCAACAGACACAAGCAACAGGAAGAGAATGAAAGTCATCCTTTTAGGAAGGCAGTCTGATCAAATCTCACCAAGTATGGGGCTTGAGTCTTTCTATGTGTTGACATGTTCCAATACTCATAGAATCAGAATAGTTTGGGCTAGCAGGGACTCTTAAGGTCACAGAATGGTTTCAGTTGGAAGGGAACTTTAAGACTATCTCATTTCAACCCCCCTACCATGGGTCAGGGCACTAGAACAGGTTGTTCAGAGCTCCATCCAACCTGATCGTGAACACCTCCAGGGATGAGTTATACCCAGCTTCTTTGGGCAATTTCTTCCGGTGCTTCACCAGCCTCAGAGTAATGCCTACAATGAACCAAAGTGTTCTTGTTATCCCACCAGTATTGTGGGCATCAGGGAAGCATGGCTGGGTGTTGGGGCAATTACTGGACTCCTAGATTTCGGATGGCTTTAGATGAATGTGTATTTATGGGACAAACATGCAGAGGTATTGAGCTAAGATTGAAGTTGAAGGCAAGTGTAATTGGATAATACCAGATGTTGGAGACAACAGCTTAAACACCATCTAAACACCTGGCCTGCTCCACATACATTCCTCATCTCTGGCAGTGTTCAAGGCTAGGCTGGATGGAGCTCTGAGCAACTTGGTCTCATGTAAGTATCTCTGTCCACGGCAAGGGTTAGGAGCTAGATGATCTTTAAGTTTCCTTCCAATCAGGTGGTTCTAATATTGTCTGATTCTCTGATTCTATGTCCATTATTGTGGACTGTATGAGTTGACATCTGAAGGGTTTGACATGTGAAATGACCTGCACTGTAGTTTCTTGCTCCTTGTCATACAAACCCCTTCACATTTCTTCAGCTGTTAATCATGGAAGGAGGGAGAGCAGCATTTTCTCCTGTGGTTATCACTTGTGTCCATTGATTTCTTCACTAAGGAGAAAGTCTGTTGCACAAAGTGTCCCAGCAGACCTGAATGTAGATGTTTTATTTGCAGTCCTAAAGATCCTTACAGTAAATCCACCTGTCAGTTTCCACAACTTGCTTCTTCACAAGATGCACAAGTATTGCAAGTTGCTTTTCAACTTGCTAATAAACTTGGACACTGCTGTTATGGCTGTACTCAACACTTCAATCTCTACTTCCTGATTACTGACCTCAATCCAGGCTGGGAGTTAAACCTATTCACTCGTTTTCTCAGCATTGTTATTTATGACAATATTCAGGCTCCAAGCACAGTTAGCTCAACATGATTCTCCTGCAACTGGTGTTAAAAATTCAGTTTTCCTGACTCACAGTGAATCAGTATGATAGAATATGTTACTCATCAGCAGCTGGACACCTTAAAGGCTAAACTCAGACAAAATAAGGATGGAGAAGTTCAAAAAAGGAAGTTAGATCAAGTGATAACACGGATATGACCCACTGTCTTCTAAATCCTATGTCTCATACACATTAGTCTCAGATATTTCTGTTAAATTTCTGTCTACTGCGTGCTGCCTGTCTGCTAGATTACCTCATCTTGATAGAGACTAGAATAATAATCAAAGTACAATATCTAATACCCTTCCCAGAATTTTCATCATAATTAATTATTGCCTCTCTAGTTATTTTTGTAATTCATGTAAGTTACTAATGTTTCTTAGAATTTAACGAAACGCTTGGTAACTAAACACTTGGCTTCAAGATCTTTCCTTTCCAGTGGATTCCACNGACATGTTCCAATACTCATAGAATCAGAATAGTTTGGGCTAGCAGGGACTCTTAAGGTCACAGAATGGTTTCAGTTGGAAGGGAACTTTAAGACTATCTCATTTCAACCCCCCTACCATGGGTCAGGGCACTAGAACAGGTTGTTCAGAGCTCCATCCAACCTGATCGTGAACACCTCCAGGGATGAGTTATACCCAGCTTCTTTGGGCAATTTCTTCCGGTGCTTCACCAGCCTCAGAGAAATGCCTACAATGAACCAAAGTGTTCTTGTTATCCCACCAGTATTGTGGGCATCAGGGAAGCATGGCTGGGTGTTGGGGCAATTACTGGACTCCTAGATTTCGGATGGCTTTAGATGAATGTGTATTTATGGGACAAACATGCAGAGGTATTGAGCTAAGATTGAAGTTGAAGGCAAGTGTAATTGGATAATACCAGATGTTGGAGACAACAGCTTAAACACCATCTAAACACCTGGCCTGCTCCACATACATTCCTCATCTCTGGCAGTGTTCAAGGCTAGGCTGGATGGAGCTCTGAGCAACTTGGTCTCATGTAAGTATCTCTGTCCACGGCAAGGGTTAGGAGCTAGATGATCTTTAAGTTTCCTTCCAATCAGGTGGTTCTAATATTGTCTGATTCTCTGATTCTATGTCCATTATTGTGGACTGTATGAGTTGACATCTGAAGGGTTTGACATGTGAAATGACCTGCACTGTAGTTTCTTGCTCCTTGTCATACAAACCCCTTCACATTTCTTCAGCTGTTAATCATGGAAGGAGGGAGAGCAGCATTTTCTCCTGTGGTTATCACTTGTGTCCATTGATTTCTTCACTAAGGAGAAAGTCTGTTGCACAAAGTGTCCCAGCAGACCTGAATGTAGATGTTTTATTTGCAGTCCTAAAGATCCTTACAGTAAATCCACCTGTCAGTTTCCACAACTTGCTTCTTCACAAGATGCACAAGTATTGCAAGTTGCTTTTCAACTTGCTAATAAACTTGGACACTGCTGTTATGGCTGTACTCAACACTTCAATCTCTACTTCCTGATTACTGACCTCAATCCAGGCTGGGAGTTAAACCTATTCACTCGTTTTCTCAGCATTGTTATTTATGACAATATTCAGGCTCCAAGCACAGTTAGCTCAACATGATTCTCCTGCAACTGGTGTTAAAAATTCAGTTTTCCTGACTCACAGTGAATCAGTATGATAGAATATGTTACTCATCAGCAGCTGGACACCTTAAAGGCTAAACTCAGACAAAATAAGGATGGAGAAGTTCAAAAAAGGAAGTTAGATCAAGTGATAACACGGATATGACCCACTGTCTTCTAAATCCTATGTCTCATACACATTAGTCTCAGATATTTCTGTTAAATTTCTGTCTACTGCGTGCTGCCTGTCTGCTAGATTACCTCATCTTGATAGAGACTAGAATAATAATCAAAGTACAATATCTAATACCCTTCCCAGAATTTTCATCATAATTAATTATTGCCTCTCTAGTTATTTTTGTAATTCATGTAAGTTACTAATGTTTCTTAGAATTTAACGAAACGCTTGGTAACTAAACACTTGGCTTCAAGATCTTTCCTTTCCAGTGGATTCCACAGTTTCACATGTTGTGAAACTGACATCTTTAGTTTCTATCTCTGCCTCTGAATTCTTATATTTTGAGGCAGAAATATCTATTCCTCCATGTTTAAATCGCTCAATTTTATTTTTTCTATCACCTCCCGTTTGTCCTATCACAAAACAAAGAGTCAGATGAAAGAACATTCATTCAATTAACACAATTTCTTCATGAAACAGGAAAAATCAAAGGCTACTTTAACTTGGTCTAAAAGTAAACCTCTGCAGTTTATGCCCTTCTCCCATCATCCAGCCAATTCCTGAGCATCCATACACTGCATGTCTAATATCTGCTAAGGACGAATCTCCGCCTTACTGAACACCTGATTGAAATCACTGGCTGAGGACCTGGTTTGTAGCAATTTATTTCCATGAGCTTCTCATAAAATTTGGATGAAGGAAAATTCTCCTTCTGTCTTCACTGTCTTACATACCCTGCTCTTGAATTTAACCCTTTATTTTAGTATATCATAATTCTAAGTGAAAATGCCCACACATTAATTCTGTGTAATAAATGCATTAAAAAAGTTAATTCAGATCCTATTGTCTGAATGACCCCATGAAATGGGTTCCAGAATATCTTGAAATACATTTTAAAAATTTATGTAATTTAATCTTTATATATATATATGTATATATTTATATGATATTTTTATATAGGTATATAACAAGAAATTATTGGATGCTTTTATCTTTATATCTATCACCCAGAGGCAGTCATTAAAAAACCCTGAAGAATGCTGAACATTTCACAACTTTAATATCTTGAAGTATTTAAAGACCAGGTTCTGCTCAGCACTCCTTATGAGTGCTGCTTCACTGTGCCCCCATCCTGAGCAATAGACATGTCTTGCAGGGGCTCACCCTGCAGTCATACTGACACTGCTGAGACTCTCCTGGTTTACCAGCCTCCTACCAAGTGCTGGCATGTGCTTTTGTCTGAATTCTGCCATCACCTCTGCCAGACCCCTCACCTGAAAAAGCAGGCTTCTTCCCATCTTGTTTTAGTGTTATAGACAAGGAACCCCAGGGACATAATCTAGCAGTGGCATGCGTCATCACCTCAGAAGGAGATCAGGTTCTTCTGTCCCTGTCATCTCACAAATTTACACCAAAGTTGTTGACGTTCATAAAACCCTACGGGCTTTAGGAACCTGTAACTGCAAACACTTGGTGCCCAGCCATCCCACTGTCCTTAAAAGCGGCTTTGAATTAACCATCTATCCTCTCTTTCAGTAGCTGGTGTTTTTCTGATGCTTGGCAGCTCTTGGGACTATGATTTGTGCCAGACTGACATTTCTGTTGCAGCTCCCATTAACTGGAACAAAACCAATCATTCGAAATTTGTGATAAAATGAAATGTTTCCATAGAAAGCATTATGCAATTATTTCTTGCTAATGCTAAAATCGTGGGCAGGATGCTCCTGTGAAGATTTGCCATCTAATTTGTATTGTGACAGACATGATTAGGAGGTGGACAAAATCAAAGCATCACAGTGTGTAAGTCAGAGCACAGAAAGGATAAGAGTTTCACTCTTGCAATAACCCAATCAGATGGCAGCAGTGCTGTTGGCAACACAGATTCATTTTCCAAATTTTCCCTATGAAAACTGCCAGCAGAACTAGCAGTCATTAGCAGACTGCAGAAACAATTTGGCCTGTCTCAGGAAGGCAACTAGTTTGGTTTTTAATGAATGGCCAAAGAGAAAGCTTCTAACGGCATAGATAGCAAGAAAAAGCAGAACACATTATAAATGAAAATACAATTGTTAATCTTGCTGATGCAATACTTATTCCCAGACCCACTAAAATAAACAGCAGACAACCAAGCAGCCTCAGTGCATTCTGAATAGAAATACAAGAGACAAGAAACCCATAATGCAAAATGGTTGCTTGTAACTTCTCGCTTCTCTTTCAGATGTGGACAGTGACCAGTGTGTCAGAAAAATCCTGTTTTTCACATCTGTGTCAGCTGGTATAAGAGCACATCTCCTATTACCTTTTCCCACAGACCCTGCCTCAGGTAATATTTAAGACCTCATTGTGCACAGCAGGAATTTATAATTAGCTCTCAGTTTAGATTACCATCACTACAGAAAAAAACCCCACCTCAAAACCTATTTGGAGCTAAAAAATCTGGTGTCCATCAAAACCAAATGGGAGTCCAGGGCTTGAAAACACAGAATAAAAGAGTAATAGATGTGATATCACTAGTCATTACAGTAATGCAACAATACCTTTATCCCACTGAAAGAGTCCAGGACTTTATCACAAAGTCACATCACAGTTACTGGCATTTAGCCTTTGAAGAATATCTACTTCTTTTCTAAACACTGGTGCAGACTTAACTGGATTGACAGCCCTAGGACCTGACCTGTACAATTTAGCTACACAACAGGAACTGTGCAGTCAGAGTGAGATGGCTCTAGCTCTGATCCCCAGGACATCTGTGAAATAACAGCTTTGTCTTTCTGCCCTTTAAAAAATTCAGTCAGTCAGTCTCAGTCCTATGGGGAGGAAGATTTCTGGACCTGTTTGAGATTGTCAGCTCAATTTCCAGCCCTTGTTTCCTAAATTCCTAGCTGCTTTGTGCATATAACAAATTTCATTTAAATTTAATGCAAAAAATCACATCACATTCTTCTTCTGTCCACTGCATGCTACTAGAAGACAACATTCATCTGGTAGTTTTGGAGGAGACAGCCTAATTCCAAAGAGGGAGGACATTTTCTGCAGCTTAGGTGCTGGATCAAATATCAGGCCATATGGAGTTTACATACACAGGGCTTTGCTACTGAATTTACCACAGACAATAGAATTAGAATATACATTGTTTGGAAGGCCACTCTGGAGGACATGAAGTCCAATCTCTACTCAAAGCATGGATTTCAGGTTCAGTCAGCTTACTCCAAGCCTTCTATAGCGAAGTTTTGAGTATCTCCAAGAACGGGGACTGTATACCTTCTCTCAGCCCCTTTTTCAGTACTTCCCCTCTCTCAGAGGGAGATGTCTGCATTGTTATGGGGCTTAGATAGCTTGGATCCCTTCCTTTGTCTTGCCCTTTAGTCTGTCCTTCTAGACAGACTATCTCTTCCTGTTTGTTCAAGGTTTTTCATTCGAAGAAGGGCATCCTTAATAACAATAACAATAAAGTTCTAAAAGCATTTTTAGATGCTTTTGTGAATCTTCAAGAATTGCCTGGCTACAATCATTTCAACACTAAGCTGAGAAGGTCCAGTGTCCAACCAGGAGACTCAGAGAGGCTACAAACAAATGGGGGTGAAAAAAGAAAAGAACATTCATTGGCCAGGCATTTTGAGCAGCCGTGATCAGTATCTCACCTGCTTGATGTTACTAGGCTGTTGCTTTTCTTGTCTGAAAATCCATACAGAATAGTCTCAAACTGCTCTTACTAGAGAGGAACCACAACAAACATTAACAAAATCAATCATTGTGCAAAGGAGAGCTTGAGATGTAATCACAATCCATCTTCAAGTTTGATTAAGTGCTCTAACAACTTGAGTAAGAAAAAAAAAAGCCAAAAATAGAGCGCTGCTCTACACAAGTATGACACTGACTACAAGGTAAGCTGAAAGGAAGAGTAGGATAGTGTATCATATTTCAGGGTTTAAGTCCCCAAAACCTGCTTTGCAACTAATTCTCTCCCAAACTATGGGGCTGTATTTGTCTGAGGCTGTTGTTTTGTTTGTTTTTTTCTTTTTTTTCCCCCCACATAAGACCTGGTGGAAATGTAATCCCAATGTTTCAGTTCATATCTACTCATTAACTGCTAATGGCATCCTTTGATGAGTGAAGCATCAGCCTGAATTCTGTCAATGCTCAGCTTCCCATCTTTGGGAGATTTTAAACTATTTTTAAAATCACTCCCGCCTAGTACAAATTCAAGTACAGATTCCTTAACTGTGGGCTGCAATTTAACTGTGAGTCTTCCTGATGATCTCAAGGCCCATGTCCACATGCTAACTGACAGACACAACTCTTCACAGGATTGATACAGCTGACAAACCATCTGGTTTGATGCACTGCCCAGGATATCAACATTTCCCAACAATAGTTTACAGAAATGGCCATTGGACTGCAGGAACTGTGGGACTTAAACAAATCATCAGAAAACTAAAAGGCAGGACAAATACAGTATGACTCACTCGAGCATTTGAGACCAAGAATCATGGTTTGAATAAATTCATTTCTTAAGAGTCACAGATCAGTGAGACATTGGTCTGTGTTGTGAATTTTCCATTGTTCACTGTGCAGCATAATATCAGATTACAGCATTGTTTATGATAACATTACTAGTTACTTTTAGCATTTATGAACAGGATTTTTATTAATATATGCAAGTATATTCATAAAAAGATGCATCTACATATATATACAAAAGATACCATTTTTAGTAGAATCATGGAAAATGTTAGAACTATGCTGAGGACAATGCACCTAGAAAAAGCAGAATTAATCCCTTCACTGTACAGTAGTGTGTAACTGCTTTATATTACCTTCCCGTGAATGAGATGATACAAGTTATATAACTCTATTAGTCAGTGCTCTCTCAGTCCCTGCCAGAGGATGTAACTGTCTTTGAAGTGCAGGGGTGATTAGAGACATTTTCCCTTTTTTTGCCTTCTGCTCTCCTCTGCAGTTTCCATCGCCTCCTCTCAAATTTTCCAGCTGATGCACACCCACTTCTCCTTTCAACCACTATCTCCTTCTCCAGCTGCCTTCCCTGGGATGCTGGGCCAAAGCTTACTGGGACCAGGAAAGTCACCAAGAGGCAAATATGGGACAGGAGTACCTTTCAGGAACAGTGAACAGTAGATGTCATTTTTCATTTGCTCTGTGCAATGAATTTTTTCCTCTCCTACAACTCCTTTTGGAGTATTTTCACTCAACACACTTATCAGGAGAAGGGGCCACTGGGGATTGGGATCACAACTGTTGGATAACTTTATATGCATGTATAATGGGAGAGAACCATGCAAGGGCTTGTCTTCCCCCTTGCAGGTGCTTGTACAGAGAGACAAAGTGATAGCAACTAAATAGCCTCAAAACTGAATGCAACGTCTCTTCCCCTGTCCTGACACAGACCAGTGCTGCTACACAAATCTAAGACCAGCAGCTTTTGTCTCTAGTGGTGAAAATAACAGCTCAATGGATATTCTTCCTGTGGCATGACTTCCAGCCTCTTCTCTAGTCAGATGACTTGTCTTAAGCTTTCTTGGTGGACAGTTTCCTCTGAAGAGCATCCAGCTCAAAAAGTCTGTTCTGTTAGTAAAATTCCCTGGCTCTGGCCTCGTATATCAGAATCCTTGAGTATTTAAGGTGAAGCTATATTTATCTAATATTATTTAGGAAGACATCAAAAACCTGCATGCTACTCTGACCAGAGGGAGCTAGGGGTTACCAGCCTACTCTCTCCCTGTTCTGGAAGCCCTCTGCAGAGTTCTTGCACCTTTTACAAGCATAGAAACCAAGACTTATTCAAGGAGTCCCCCAGTCGCAAATTGACTCACAGTTGGAACTGTTGTTGGCGTCCGTCAGAGTTGGTGCCGGGCTGTACTGAACTGACCCTTCAGAGGTGGCCCTTCCTGACAGTAAATGGCAGAACAGAAAGAAGGAAGAGAAGGAGAAAAGAGAGGGGAGAAAAAGGGAATATTTAGATAAACCCACTGAACAGATATGCAGACACCATCCACTGTTTTCTAACACAATCTCTTACTGTAAATCCCACCCCCCAACACACACGCTTTTTCATGCACACAAACACATCTCCCAGCAGAAATCTGGGGAAAATTGTTGCCTAAAGTCCTTCCAAGATATCCCATTTGCTTTGTCTGAGTGTCATTCTGCTGGAAATTCCTTTAACAGAGGTCATTAAAGACGGTGGAGGACACGAAAGCTGCGGAACTGATGATGCTATTGCATCAAGCATGTGTAGGACTTCACTGGCAGAACAGATCCTTGCAGATTTGACTGTCAAGGCTGAGTTTATCTTTCAGTACTTCTTTAAGAACAGATGCATGTGATAAGACCTGAATGTCAAACATGGGCTTGTCAGACCTGCTATCCTGTTCATTAGCAGACATTGGATGCAGCAGAAAAAAAAATCTTGGCAGCATTTCTTAGTGTTCATGTAGGACCACTGGGTATGTATGTATATTGTGAGCAACTCAAGGAATCTGAAAGTGTCATGGAGTTTTTAAAAAATAAAATTTCTGCTGCAGTATAGTAGATCCATAAGCACCAATGGCACTTGACATGTAAATAGCAGAAGATTTTACCAGTGAAGAAGAAAGGGGCTTGACTTCTGTCCTTCAGTCCAAAGTCTCAGCAAAACTACTATGGCAAAAGTGAGTGAGTCTAAATATCAGAGTATAAATAAGCACTTTCTTTATTGATTTCTAATCTCCCTTCCTGATTAGTTCTCACAGAATCTGACTGGGTCTCATATACTATTTAATAATGAAGGTGGATGATAAAAGTGAGAGTAGGTTGAGATTAGATATTAGGAAGTATTTCTTTACTTTAAGGGTGGTGAGGTACTGGAACAGGCTGCCCAGAGAAGCTGTGGATGCCCCATCCCTGGAAGTATTTAAGGCCAGGCTGGACGGGATTCTGACCAAGCTGATCTAGTGGAAGGTGTCCCTGCTCATGGCAGGGGAGTTGGAGCTTGGTTCCCTTCCAACCCAAACCCTCAAGTTCCCTTCAAACCCAAACCATTCCACGGTTCTGTGATTCTATGAAACATCATTCACATTAGTTGTAGGATCTTTCAGAAAGGACATGCAGAATTAAGTCTTCATTTGAGAAAGCATTAAAATGCACACATAAGCATTACACCATCTAGAAATACTCATTATACTAATTCAAGAGCAATTAATGCTAAGTTATTGCTGACAGACTTTCACCCATTTATACAAACGCAGAGGAGTACTACTGAAGTTATTTGTGTCTTAAAAGTGAAAAGACTGAGGAGAATTTCACTTTTATAATCTCCACCTTGCAGTAAAATCAGCTAAAGCAAGACATAGGACCACTTCTCCAAATTCTGGTGTATTATGAAGATTTAAGTTATTATTTGGAAGTTACTTTGACAGAAGATCCCAGTCACTTTGGGGCTTTTGTATACTTAGTTGTACGCTGCTGTTATTTATATGACTGCCCACAAAAACTTTTAACTAAATACTGCCAACAGTACAGATGCATTCAGGTTCTTCAGGATTGTTACGAGAATAAGAAAAAAAAAAGAAAAAAA
Organism: Grantiella picta; assembly: GCA_013397955.1. NCBI lineage: Eukaryota > Metazoa > Chordata > Aves > Passeriformes > Meliphagidae > Grantiella > Grantiella picta. The sequence goes on from VZRM01009863.1 coordinate 464,009, forward strand.
AGTAAAGTGGTCATGAGCACTTGTTATCTTACTGTTTTACATGTGAAAAGAGCCCACATTCTCTCAATAAGAGAGAAGTGAGGTATGTGAAACTCTGGCCTATTGTTTTTTTAAAGATCACATTCTATTCAGAAGTACTCTTTATTCAGTGCTATTTTCCTTGCTTTTCCAAAACAGCCTTCTCAAATGTAATAAAAAGCATCATGCTACCTACCATGCTAGGCTTTCATTTGTTCTCTGTTTTTCTAAGAAACCCCTTCTAAGGTGTTCTTAGCGTTTATAAAGTTTTTCCAAGAACTTGCCTGCCTCTATTCCAAGCTCTTTTGAGCTCCAGCTTTTATTTGGGCTGTTCATGACTTCTCTTTGCACAATAGCTTTGATTTCTCTAATTGCATATTATTTTAACACTCATCTTTCACAGATTGTTTACCCTCTCCTTTTTTTTGCCTTTGCTTCCTTAATAAGGTGTTTTAACTGTCTAACATTTTTCAATAACTCACTACTTCTCTAATGAAGTCTTTATTTCTTGAAACATTTCTTTACGTGTTAAAACTGAAACATCTCAAATACAAGGCTTGTAGAAGCCTCTCTGCCCAAATGCTGGCTTAACACATTTTGCCACCATATCTTTCTGTGAGTCTCTTGAAAGTCTGCATCATTTAAGCAAGAAATAAGAAACCAAAAGGGTTTTTTTTTAAAGTATAAACCTATAACTTATCTTTTCAGTGCCGCTGAAAAACTCTTATTACAAGTTATTTGTCAACACTGCTTTTTTGAGATTGTGAATTGTTTTTTCCTCTCTTCAGGGAAACTGCAAACTATTTCACAATTCCTGAAGCAATATCGCATACTAAAAGATACTTTATACGCCCACAAAAACACTTTCAACTAAAAGAGCATTTATAATTGCAGCAACTTTACAGATTTTCTTTCAGTTTTTAATACGCTTATTTACATCTTCAGCTGCTTTATATAAATGAAAAGCAGAGAACCACTGCTCTATAGAAACAGTTAGAAGTTCAGACAAAAAGAGCAATAGCCTTTGTAGATGTGCATAAAAGCCTCAAAACCTGATCCCTTCCTGCCCAAAATCCAAAATATTAAAGCCTAACATTTTTATATGATAGCTCGTGATTTGTAAGGGAGGGTTAAGAACAGAAGGTTAAAACGGATCTACTCTTCTCTTCATCAGCCACATGGCAGGGAGAGAAATGATGGAGACAGACTCTTCTCAGAGATGCACAAAGAAAGGGTGAGAGCCAACAGGTATAAGATGAAACACAGGACACTAATGAGACAACTTAGGAAAACTTCTTTTCCCCAAAGAGGAAGACTGCCACTGTAGCAAAGTCTTAGGGATGTCACACATACTCCATTCTTGGAGCTATTTAAAAAATAGCTGGTCACTGTGCAGAGAACTAGCTAGACTAGTATTGAGGAGGGGGAGGCAGATTCAACCTGCATAATTTTATGCCTCTTGATAGAGACATTTAGCAAAACTAATGTCAGGATTTACTTGCCACATATTTGAGAGAATAATAACTGACAGGTGCTATGGTGCCTTCAAGAGAAATACTTTCAACCAGTAAAATTACTTTTCCAGCGAAAAAAAAAAAAAAAAAAAGGAAAATTGATTATCTATTGCATTTTTTGCCTGGTTTCACATGAAGTGCTCTTTAAAATTCAACCAGTGATAGCTGGAGTGAACAGTATGTGCAAAATGCAAGATATAATCACAGGAGAATCAAAGCAGCAAAAAAGATGCAGTGTTGCTTCAGACATAAAAGTGAAGAAAAAGGAAATATGGAGAAGTTGTTGCCCCTAAAATCTCTTTCAGTGAATAGCCTTCAAGAAATGAAACAGGAGTTACATACTTCAATTTATAAATCTGGCCCCTGAAAAATAGCAAATTGCTGGGCACCCTGGAAGTGTACATACAACACAAGCAGGCTTCCTCAGCCCTCTTTGGCAATAAGCCAGAATTCCGCATTTAACCTTCAGCTTCCTAAATTCGCACCATGGCCAAGAGAGAGCAGCCAGGGCAATAAAAGCAGCAAAGAGCTCCCTCCAGAGCAGAAGCAAAGCCTATTGGAAACAAACACCATCAGCTGATTTCTTCTTACAAATTCGTTATCCACCAAGTGGTCCATCTATCAAATCCATGTCTCTTCAGTGTAGAGACAAGGATAGTTTGTGGGACCGTACCAAATGCTTTGCACAGACCAAGGTAGATGGCATCAGTCACTCTTTTCTTATCCACTCTGTCTGTAACCTCAGTATACAAGGCCACCAAATTTCTTAGGCACAATTTGCCTTTAGTGAAGACACCTCTTCTGTCACCAATCACATTCTTATTTTCCATGTGTCTTAGCACAGTTTCCAGGAGGATCCGCTCCATAATCTTGCCAAATACAAAGCCAAGAATGACCAGCCTGGAGTTCCCCAGGTCCTCCTTTTTCTCTTTTTAAAGACGGACATCATATTTCCCCTTTTCCAGTCACTGGGAACTTCACCAGATAGCCACAACTTCTCAAATATGATAAATAGTGACTTTGCCACTTCCTCCCACAGTTCCCTTTGGATTCATGGATGCATCTCATTAGAAGCCACAGACTTAGGCACTTCCAGATTCTGAGCATCTCAGCTTTTTCCATGATCCAGGTAACAATGTCTCTTGCTTCCTTCTGGAGACGGACCACGTTTTTTCCTAGTCTTTCTTTAATCACTGATGTACGTATGGAAGGTTTTCTTGTTGCCCTTGACATCCTTGACCAGCTTAAATTTAATTAGGGCTTTAGGTTTCCTAACCTGATCCCTGGCTGCTCAGAGAGTATCTCTGCACTCCTCCCAGGCTACTGTCCATGCTTTCACACTCTTGAAAGCACCCTAAAGGAAGTACTTTGTGCTTCCTTGTTGTGTTTGAGTTTGTGCAGGAGCTCCTCATTCATCCACTCAGGCCTCCTGGCATTTTTTGCCCGACTTCCTCCTTGTTGGGATGCATTGTTCCTGAGCTTGGAGAAGGTGATCTGTGAATATCAACCAGCTTTCCTTGGCCCCCTCTTCCCTCCAGGGAGTTATCCCATAGTACTTGACTAAGCAGATCCCTGAGGAGGCCAAAATCTGCTCTCCTGAACTCCAGGGTAAGGAGCCTGCTGTGTGCCTTCCTCACTGCCCTGAGAATCTCAAACTCCACCATTTCATTGTCACTGCAGCCCAGCCTGCCCTTGGGCTTGACATTCTCCCCCACCTCTCCTTATTGGTGAGACCAAAATCCAGAATACCACCTCTATTCATATCACTTAGAGAAGGAAGTTATCATCAATGCATTCCAGCAAACTCATGGACTGCTTGTGCTCTGCTGTCTTGTCCCTCAAAGAGACATTGAGGTGGCTGAAGCCCCACAGGAGGACCAAGGCATGTGAACAAAAGCTGCCTCTATTTGTCTGTAATGTCCAGGGAGTCTTCCTGGTTGGGTGGCCTGTAGCAGACCCCCCACCCTATCTGGTGACAGGCAGCTGCAGTAAGAAACCAGCGCATTAGGTCAGAGAAACTCTTGATGTTCTGGCTTTCCTTATGAAATATCTCCAAAGTAGAATGGATTTTGCATGTTTTTGTTCTTTGTAAGTGTCAGTGGATAGAACATTGTTGTGCTCATCTTGAAAACTAGAAATAAAAGAGGAACGTCAAAGAAGTGAAATTGGATCAGCTTCTTAGTTCCCTTACCAAACCACTGGGATAGATAGTTCCTGGTATTTTTCAGCCAGAGCTCAAAAGGAATTATTCGGTGACACCAGCCAGCCTACTCCTTATATGCATTTACTTCAGAGTGTATGTGTGCAGTCTAGTAAGCCTGTATGTGTGAAAGACTTCTGGGTGAACCAATACAAAAGTATTCTCTGCAAGAGTTTACTTCCTGCCTGGTATGAACTCAAAACTGGCAGAATCTCTTTTGACTGTGACATTTCTCTGATGTGTTTTTACAGAGAGCTGTGAACTCCAGAAAATACCACCTCTTCGGGTTAAAGAAAGTAAGGCAAATGAGGAATTATATGATATCTGAGAAAAGATAAGCATCACAGGGAAATGAGCAGAGGTATTTTTTCAGTCAAATAATAAAGTCCTTGACAGGCTTCTAAGCACAAATCTCTGGCTCAGGAGTCCCACAGCCACTACTCAACAAAAATTCAGGCAATGCTAATGAAGCAACACTATGTCCTTGCCTTAAGCTTTATTTTGTTGTACAGAGCACTTGGCTTAGTGGACAGTGGTTTCATCTGTTATGACTGTTTCTATGTGACTACATAAGGCTTCTGGATGTGATGGTGTTTAGGATCAGGGCAACTACACTGAGAAATTTCAAAGAAGAAAGGAGTTTGTGAAATGGAAATTGACAGTCACCTGTTTTGGCATTAGTATTCATCTGCAAAGACTGAGGCGTCAAGATATCCTGCTGATAATCATATCTTGTATTTGTTTTCACATGGGGAATGGACACAAACTCCTTAACAGTAATGTGTAATTACCAGGGGTTGTGAGAAAGAAAGACGGCATCTCTCAAGTGTCTGGAGAGACAGGAGTCAAGAAGAAGAAAGGAGCTTGAAAGAAGCTAAAAAATAATCCCAGTGTATTGACTGGGACAATTTTGACTGACAAAAATCCCTTGTTTGCTTCATGGTTGTGTAACAGAAAGATGAGCCTGAGTTCTTGTGTCAAGAAGAAAAAGTCATCAGGCCACAGACCCTCTGTGGCTTTGTTTAACAACAAAAGGGTCAACCTTGGGAATATTAACCAAATAGCTGCAAAGAATACTTACACAGTCACTACTACATATAAGAAAAATAATTAATTTGAATGCACTTGCCAAAACATTATTATAAATCTAGGACAGTTGAACCCAAATTTTCAAAGTAACCAGTGACTGCACTGGCTTTGGTGGTGGGAGAAAGACAGCCTGGGTTATTTAGAGCTTGGTTTGCACAGAGCGCTAAGTCCACACACTATGAAGACTCACCCACGCTTTTTAAAAATCTTTTAAAAGCATGCTTGGAAACAGAGAAACCTGAACTCATAGCCCACTTGAAAAAGTGGCTTAGACATTCATCAAGTCTTGCTTTTCTACAGATTCCTACATCCCAACCACCATCTGTGCTTTCAAAACAGCTACTGTCTGTGTCCTCAAAAAAACCCCACCAGTTATACCCTCATAATACCCTTGCCACTTCTCTCCATACCTATCTTCCATTGTACTGAAGTGATCATAGTTACTTCTATTCATATCTCTTTTCCTTGACCAATCCATGTACATCCCCACTACAAAAGAACCTTCCTGCAGTAGTGAATACACTGGATTGAAGCATAAAACCAATTTCTTATCAAGTGCCCTACTATGAAAACAGATAACAGTCTTTATGAAGGAGAGTAGTGATTGGGTTGTTTCTAAACGGCCCAAACAAGACAACAGTGTGGGACATTCTCTCTCAGGGCACAGTGTTACCATTAGAGAAAACTACCAGTGTTCTCCTCTGTTTAGCATGCAAACATCTTTCCTACAGTGGAAATTTCTTAAATGTTTAATGAAAAGCATTGCTTTCAAATCACTTTTTGAGCTTTAACTACAAAATTAAATTCTAGTATATTCTTTGGATATTCCTACATGCATCCCTATTGCCAATAAATCCCATTTTCCGCTAAGAAGGAGGTTTATAAGGTTGCATTTGTTATAGTAATGTATCAGATGGAAATAAAGAATGTGAAGTTATAAGACAATTTGGAAATGGAGACTTGAACTGGATGACTTCTAGTATAACATTTTTACATTACTATTTCTCCATCTGTCCATCTTTGCACTACATATGGCTGCCAAACTCTGCAGGACCAAGTACATTCTGCCCATACTTTTTCTTAGTCCTTTCTCACTTTTATGTGCTTCACACAATTTGCCTGCTGTGTTTACTTGCTCATATAATGAAGAAAGTTTTTATCATTCAGTAAAAATAACAAAAAATTAAACTAATTTCAGCCTTTAAATTATTTAAAGACCAGATAAAACAGAGGAACACATTCCAGCTTAATTGCTCCTTGCACTGCCAAATTAGGTTTCACTAGAAAACTGAGAAAAAGGTCCTGTTTTTACAGACAGGGTATTGAAAAACAACGAGTTACATATTTTTTAAAATTGCTTTTTGCAAGATTTGTCTCATTTTAATTGCAAACTAGTGCTAAAAAGTTCATGCTTTATGGGTGAAAACCCTCTTAGAACGGCTGTGGATCTTTGGAAGGTTAGCTGAGCTTTTCAGGTATCAAAACGTAGAATTCAATACAATTCTATCTGCAGTATGGATAGCCTAAAGTACAAAAAAAAGTGAAGAAAAAGGATCTTATAACACAAGATAACTCCAGTGTTGTGCATTTTTCCCCATTGCTATAATGAGTCACATGCCGCTAAGTAGTTTTGGGAAACATTTTTTTTGCCTGGCTGCAATCTGGCCAGAGCTCAGAGCAGCTGTAGCTGCACAGGCAGCAGGATACAGCAGCAGCCTGTCAGCCCCACTCACTTTGGTGGATGCATTTCCAGCCCATTTTTACACAGCTTCTTAGCTTATAAAGAGGAGACCTGAGCAGCTACCAAAATGAAAAAAGAAAAAGGAAAACTAAAAGAACCATTTTTTGTTAGCATGTGCTCACTGCTGAACTCCAGTTATTCTCTTCAGAACAACAAACAGCTAGAAACTAAATCAGCTATTATCAAACTGGGACATAATCAAAGTCAATACACTAAATACAGCAGCCATCCTGATGGCTTGTGCAGCTCCGTAAATTCTCCTCACCACAGAAGCAGGGAAATGTGGGTGGCTTATATGTGCTCCTCAGAAGTTTCTACACATGGGAATATTTTTAAAGGCCTTTAGACTAGTCAGAATGTTTAACATTGCTAGATATGCAAGGACGAAGCATGGATTAGAACTGACAGTCAGACTTAGTATTTTTAATCAGAATTAATATTATAAAAATAGCCCAGAAGTCCATAAGAGAGGGATTAGGACCTTTCAAATAACCCGAGATATCCCTATGATGTAGTAAGTGTCACTCATTCTCTTTTCACCTCTACCAAAGTTGAGCTAATGTGAGCATGCCAAGATTATTCACATTTTGCTGTGATACATAAAAACACCTATCAGAGTAAGTGTTATTCACAACTGTTAATTAATTAAGTTCTAGAACTCTCTGAGAGATAAGGAAGAAGGTGTCAGTATACCAGTTATCTACAAGACCAAAAGCTTTAAGGCAACAAGGACAAGCAGTATGTGTTCAGTGGTTTTACTGCAAAGCTGTTTTGCATTGTAGTCACTGCAGTTGATGAGGGATGGTACACAGCCAGTTAGGTACCAGGAGAAACTGCCTCCATTCATCCACAAAGCACTAACGCAGCTAATATTCCTCTGGAAATACATCCCTGGGTAACAATAAATATTTTAGCTGCAATAAAAATCTATCACATGCATTTCTCAAGAGGCTGTTCAAGCACCATATAGATAGCTTTGATCTGTAATGATAAATAATGGGCTTCATTTACTTGCTTTACAAAGGATGGGATCAAATTGTATGTTACAAGGTACAGAAGCAGCTATGCTATTTCACATCAACTCTGCAGATAGTTTAGACTATATAAAAAAGCACTTCTAGCTAGGGCATAGCTCTCTCTAAACCCTTTGTAATGCCAGTGTTATGGGAACTACTGCTTTCTGCATTAAACAAGCAGCTATCAAATACATAGTCCAAAAGAAAAATCCACCCTCTTGGCTTTTAAGCCCTTTCAGGGTCTGCAAGTCTCAAGTTTACAATTTCTGCAGTGAAAAAGATGTTGAAGTGCAGAAATTACAGACTTCATTCTGTATGGAGTTCAACACTACAAGCATATTACATTGCGTGCACCCTCTAAAGTTAGTCTTCATCATGCCTCCTGCTTGAATTCTACAGTTTGGTAAGGGTTGATACTAATACCTTAGCCCTTCCATATGAGGACCCCTGTTTCCTCTACTCAGCTGTCCACTTCGATAAAACTTGGAGAAACTCAAAAGTTTGGAGATCACAACCCTGCTGCTGATTTTACCTGAACTTCATCAACAGTCTTAAATGTTGCCTGGGAGACAAAAGCATGTTACCAAAAATTACTAACTGAAGCAGCCACCTACACATAACCTTCTAATCTTTTTCTTAGGAAACCAAAGTACAAAACCATGCTTATAATATTCATGATTACCAAAGAGGGATCTTCTGAATTTACATAGCCTTTTCCCAGTTTAGGGTTAGCTTTCCAAGTCTGCAGGAAATCTCAGCTGAGAATGTCTTTTCTGAGAACCCTTTTCTGCACTCTCTTACCTCCTGGATAATACTGGCTATTAAATGAAGGAACACTCAGTAGAAAATGAAGTTCTGTGTTGTAAAAACTATGCTGCCTGGCAGCTAATATATATATATTAATTTCATATTCTCTCCCTTTGCAGAGTTTTGCACTGCAGTATCCCCTATAGACTAAATACCATTAACTGTAGCTCAGCTCATCTGTCATTAATTCACTTTACTGTGACAATAACATTGCACCCCGCTTGCACTCAGGTACAGGGTCTGTGAACGAGCGAGCACTTTCTAACAGACCCATATCAAACAAACACCACAGAAGACATTAACTTGTGAGAAAAAAGCCAGCAAAGTCAGCAGCAAAAAAAGCTTCATCTGTGAAGTACCAGAGGAGATCTTGTAGATTCTTCCAGACAAGGTACTCAACTGGGCTGTGAGGAGGCTTCTTGGGCTTTGCAATGGAAGAAATAAGGGCAGAGCAGTTAAAGGAAGAAAACCTTGGAGAACCATACTGCCAATACTGGTGTGCTTTGTTGATTGATCCACACCTGTGTAAAGGCAAAAAATGAGCTGCAGGTTAGATCCACCTGGACATGCTCACAAGACCTGAGCTTTGTGCCAGCCAGTTGCGCTACCATGGGCATGAGTATAACAGAGCAATACTGAAGTTCAAAAGAGCTACCTTGGGCTTTAATGGTAGCAGGGAGAGATGGACTTTAAGTGCATTTAAGCACACTTAATCCTTTTTCTTGGCTTTGATTTCTACTAACTAGTCCTGGAGGGTCTGAAATTACACACAATCTATCTTTAGGAGACAGGTAGGCAATAAAAAGTTTATGGACCTAACTTCTGATTAGAGGTCTTGCGTAATCCAGTTGTTGAGACAGGGTGGAAAAATGGTGAGGGATAAATAAGGAAGTGGAAAGAATTAGAAAGATGTAATTTTAATGGTTTTTTTCACTGTAGAGCTTAAAATGATAAAACCCAGAGACCTCAGGCATGAGGTAATTTCCCCCAGCATCCTACTTTCTAAGAATATCTTCTAGCGCTCTTCTTTCTCCGCCTATTTAAAAGGACTGATGTCATAGACTTCAGTTATGTCAACAGCTGCCCTGCCTCGGTTTTGCTTCTCTTTCCTACCTGTGACAGCTGATGCCATGGATCCGCAAAAAGCAGTGTCACAGAGCTTTGCCAGGACCTTCCCCTGGGGTGTGTGAGGGAGGGGACCAAGGAAGGAACTCCACAGTAGTGCAGTCATGCAGAAGGAAAAAAGCAGAAGGGAAATCCTGACCAAACCCAAAACTTGTTCTTTCCATACATTCACATCTTCTACGCTACAAAGCATATAGTTTGTGGGACATTCTCAAAGCCTACAAAGTCTAAAAGAAGAGTGTAGATAACATAAATAAAACTTTTTGGGGACAGTGGGATAGGTTGGACTTCTTCAGGCACTCCATTTCTCATTATGCACCTGTTACTCTGCTGTGAATATTTACATTTCATGGTCAAGTAGCAACCACTTTATTTATTAAATACTGTGCATTCATCAGCGCTTCTACCAAGATGTGTTTTACAGAGCATAAGTCGGTCCTCACCAAAACATAGTGCTAAAGAACTAAGTCACAGACCGAATGGAACTACTAGGCACCTCATACACTAACCCTGTCAGGTGTTAGCAGGACATTGAGATGAAAACTTGAACTTAACCTTGAAGATTAATAATGAAACACTGACATCTGGAACACCTGATCTCCTAATTTCACTTACAACTTTTGGAATCTCCATTTAAGTATATTCCAGACATGACTAATTTTGATAACAAGTGTCTTTTCACTCATCCAGTGAACACAAATTTTCTATGTGTTGCTTTCTAAAAGAAGAGGAAACTCTGGTGGATCTGTGCCTGGAAAACATAAAGAGAAAAGCCTGGCTTGAAGATAATGGAGAGGGGCTAGGACAGGAAAGATTGGTAAAAATAATAAATATTCTATCAGAAATCTACTAACAGGATTCCATCCTCATTTTGCAAATCATCACTCGTGTATGGCTTTTTATCCTCTAGTAACTACAAATCAAAAGACAAAGGCTATTGCATTACCATTATTTCTCATGAGCTTTGGCAAGGTATCTTTCTGGTTGTTTTTTTATAAATAAAAATTTTAAAACGTATATAGCTATTATACTGACCCTAGCACTCAGGAGAGTGTAAGATTCTCAAAGCTTAAATCTGCTCAAACACCATTTGCACATCTGCAAAGCCAAGGTAGACCCACTTGATCTCACATGCAGTCTAAAGGCATAACTAGCAATCAATTAGTTGAAATCTAGAAGATGGCTGCAACATGAAGATTTCATATCTGATTGCCTTGTTGCCAGGCACCACATGTAAGGTCTTCCTACACACCACAGTCCAATGTGTTTGAACTTCTCCTCAGAAGTAACTTTTAACTCAAAGATGGGATTGAACACACTCATGAAAAGTTATGTGTGTCCTTACAGAAATTCTGCTTCTGGGCTCCCTTACAGAGCCTGGAGGAGGAATGCCTCATCCAAAATGCACAGGTGGTAAGCCTGTCAACTGTACAGCCTCTCCAGATGTCACATCCATCAGTTCCTGGAAGGCTTCACAAGGGCAAAGGTGAGCTCTCCCTTCCACTTGTGAAGGAATCATTATCAGCATCATTGCCATAACAAGAACGCTCTCTCCTATAGCAAGGAAAAGAATATGGCACCAAGCAACCTTCAACTACAAATGTAGTTAGTTAATTTCATACTTTTTTGTCCACAATGGCTACTATGAACACTTGATGATCTCCAGAGTATGAGAAAAGCAGGGCTCAGAAAGAGATATTTGAACTAAAGCATAAATTATAACTTTGTATATGACAAAATAACTGTAAGTGCTTCTCCTCTCAACATTGTGTTACCCAGTGCATAACTACATTGACTTGCAATGTACTAACTCTGTGAGTTAGGGTCTGACTGCAAGGACAAAATGACCCAGAAAAGTACCTTGCTGAACACATGGCTTTGACATCCTTTTCTAATATTGAGGCCTCCTGATCAAGTGGGAAGGAGAAATTTTGAAGGAGGTGAATTTTCCACCTGCTTGGAGAAAGGCGTAAGAGGAATGAAAGCAAACTTAACAAATGACACAATTAGAGTAAATTGTCCAAGTACCAGCACTGAGAAAGAGCCAAGAAATATTGCATCTCTATCACTGAAAGATTTTTGTTTGAAGTGTCATCTCCTACTGTCCTAGCCCCTGATTGCACAAAAGTTATGTGCTATGCTACTGTGTGACCAAAAATAACCACTGTCAGTGAACTGATTGAATTAATAGGTTATGCAGAATGTTTCTTTACAAATAAAATGCTGTGAAGTAAGTGAGAAATACTGGACCTTTGGCAGAACTACTTGGAAATGTATACATATTGTGACTATTGACAATTCCTAATTTTATACCCAATAGATCTAAATAATGTATACATTGATTATCTCCTGTTGCAGCTGACTTTGAAGACTTCCTATTGCCGTAGAAGAAACTCTCTGAGAAATGAACAATACCTAGTGTCTAATTCCCTACAGAAGATCTGTGTGAACTCTTCCAGCTCTTTCACAAGAAAGATCTAGTTTATTTCTGCCACACCTGATGAAATAATCATCTTCAGTTTATGAATGGACAGGGCAAAGTACCAGAATAATCATAAGAATTACACAAAGTATTTCCCTGTTAGTTTTTAAAATGAAACTGTTTTGATCTGTATTTTACCAAGGTGTGAGAATTAATGGGTCTAAGACACTTAGAAACACTGAGCACAGTTCTTTGCAAATAGAGGATTGCTCTGCAGCAAAGACAAAACAAAGTAAAAATACATACATTGAAAAGTCAAAATTATGTGAAAGCAAGAAATGTCCATCAGAAGTACTGTGATTTTAATTGGAATATCTGCTGATAGCTACAATACAACCATGTAAATACCAAAATGGACCATAAAGCTCTTCTTGTTTTATCTCACTCAGTGACATGGTACTGAAAAACTTCTTGGTGTAGACTGTAACAGGAATTATTTAGGCTCAGTACAGGGTGCCTCTTTGATCTGAAAGTTTCTTTTGTCAATAGAATTTTATTGTAAAGAAATGTGCTTCATTTCCTAGAACATCGTTCATTTTGCATCGAAAGTGTAAACACTGTTTCATCTCACTAACTGTAGAATATTGTTCTTGACAAAAATTCAATACAGTCCCACTGAGGGCAAAGGGACAATTCTGAAAAATAGAAGAAAGCAAACCAGTGTTTTAGTTGCCCACTCCAACAGGTGTATGTCCTTCTCTCACACGTTCCCTAATTTATGCCAAACAAGCTTAATGGTATCCCACTGATCTGCTTTTTGGCATTTCAGCAGCATTTGAGAAATGTTGCTGTTTTTTTCCAGGATTTTTCACCTGTTCTTTAATTTCAGTGTGCTTTCACAGCTCCCCAGTCCCAACCACAAGCATCTGTGCATAGGATGATCTGTAGTGCCATTAAGTCTGAAGCAAATCTGATTCAGCTGAAAGTATTCATGCTCCTTCTCCTGTAGCTGCCCAGAATCCCAATGACAAGTCTCAAATCCACATTATTTTCATCTCACTTTCTATAAAATGCACCAGCCTAAAGTCTCCTACACACTTTGTCCTGTATTTTCTAGATATTAATTGACTTAACACACTTGCATTCACCAGCCATATGAAGTTAAACAAAGACAAGTGCTGGATTCTGCACCTGTGATGGATCAACCCTGGATGTATGGACAGATTGGGGAATGAGACCCTGGAGAGCAGCACTGTGGAAACAGACCTGGGGGTCCTGGTCATTGGCAAGTTGAATATGAGTCAGTGCCCCAGCAGCCAGGAAGGCCACCCCAGTCCTGGTGGCATCAGGCACAGCATCGCCAGCTGAGCAAGGGAGGGGATTGTCCTGCTCTGCTCTGCTCTGCACTGGGGTGGCCTCACCTCCAGAGCTGGGCGCAGTTTTGGGTGCCACAACATGAGAAGGACATAAAGCTCTTAGCATCCAAACGAGGGCATGAGGATGGTGAAGTGCCTTGAGGGGAAGCCTTACAAGGAGCGGCTGAGGGCACTTGGTCTGCTCAGCCTGGCGAAGAGGAGACTGACAGGAGACCTCATTGCCGTCTGCAACTTCCTTGTGAGGGGAAGAGGAGGAGCAGCACTGATCTCTCTTCTGTGGTGACCAATGACAGGATCAAAGGGAATGGCCTGAGGCTGTGTCAGGGGAGGTTTAGGTTGGATATCATGATAACATGCCTCACCCACATGGGTAGTTGGGCACTGGAACAGGCTCCCCAGGGAAATGGTCACAGCACTAAGTGGACAATGCTCCTAGGCACATAGTCTGATTCTTGGGAATATCCTGTGCAGGACAAGGAGTTGGTAGCTGGATTCAATGATCCTTGTGGGTCTCTTCCAACTCTGAATATTCTGTGATTCTGAGAAGATAAACCCCAGGGTAATATTTTCCCACTTACAGTTAAAGCAAGTTCTCTTTCCAAAAAGTCTTAAGCAATGACACGTATACCATCTCTTGCCATTCCACTGCCACTCCAATCACTTAATGAGGCTGGAAGTGATCCCAAAACATTAATTTCACCTTTAAAATGCCATTAAGTGAAATACAAGCAGACTGTCCCTGTCTTCCATCCCTAAAATAAAAGCTTTTCAACTCATTTTAATGCAACCACCTCCCAAAGCCCCTGTCAGGGTTTCTAGCTTTGATATTTATCTGTGACTATCACAAAGTACATGCCCATGTTTAGAATTGCAGTGGTGTATAGCCACTTCAGGGACTGGAAACAATCCAAGAGGCTCAGATGGGATGCTGCTTTGTAGGAGATAATTTGTCTGATAAAGGTTTCTTCACATTTGGAGATGGCCTGTTTCTGGTGTATGTCGACAGAAAGTACATTTTGCACATTGATGAGTTCCATGCTTACATGTGTCACATATGGACATTGGCTGCACCACTGAAGTGTAATTGTTCTCTGATACCTTCTCACAAGTTCCCTGTAGATCCAGAAGAAAACTACCCCCAGGAATTAAGCAGTAATACTGTAATTCATTACTAACAGTCACAGAAGATACCTCAGGAATCTGGTAATGGATGTGAGCAAAGGCAGTACAAACACACTTTTCCACACACTTAACATTGCAGTGAAGCCATGCAGAATCATGGGATCACAGGATAATTTGCACGAGAAGACATAACTGGAGGCCATTATGTGTTCAGTGAGTTTTGTCCTTATTTCAGTCAGTTTAACCAATCAAAACTCCCTAGTACAAGGTGAATCCACAGACTGTTTGGGTGGATTTAGCAGCTGAAAGGCTGACCAGCACCAGTTACAGTCTAAATACCACTCACTCAACTGCCTGGGGTTGGAGTAATGTTTTGCTCTTTTACATAGGTTGGACATGTTGGGTCAACATCAGCAAGTGACAGTGACGACAAGCCACACAACTGTCTTGCTGCAAGAAAGTCTTCTCCAAGGTCAGTTTAATAAAATCATAAGCTCAAAGAAAAGCAACCATAATCTGAAAAAAAAAAAGTATCTGTACTGTGGTATTTCTATCGCAATTAGTAATATGATACTTATTGTCCCTCCTGCAAAGACGTATACAGAATCTGGTGAGCTCATCAAATCCAAGCTGGATCTTCTAACAGACTTAAAACTGATGCAAACAAAGACGAACAATCCCAATCCTAATAACAATATTGAAATTTTCAAGATATATTTTTGTGCGTGCGTGTGCATGTGCGTGTGTGTGTGCGTGTGCGTGTGTGTGTGAAATAAATACACGTAAAATAAAAACTTCAGAAGTGGAATATTTCAGACACCCCTAAAGCTCCTGGGAGAAAAGACTTTTTACTTCAGTGGGTTGAATCTCCCAGGGTAGTCCCTGTCAGGAGCTCTCTACTCTGTGGGTATTTGCTCTTTTCTTTTAAGAGCATCTCTGCTTATATGCAGACTTAACATTTAAACATTAACAGAATCTAGGCTGGAAACCTCTGTGCATCAGCAAGTGTGGACCTTAACACAAATATATAATTGAGATCCTACACAGCAGATCAAAGAAGGTGAAGCCTCTGTATGGGAAACAAAACAAGAAGTGTCTCATGGGTTTGGATTTTTTTGTGTGCTGCCCCCATTGGGATTTCTCTGGGGAGCAGCAGAACAGAATAAACCACAGAGCTTCCCACAGTCTGGACAAAAACCCTCCAAAGAACAAAGCATTATAGGTACAGCCCTGTATTTCCTGCTTTCCAGTGAAAACACTATTCCACTGTGTGCACCTCAGTGGGCCTACAAACATATTTATGCTCTCCAATAGCTAAAGACAACACACAGAAAAGCCAAAGAGCCACAAGTTAGACTTATGTAAGTAGCCAGGGAAAAAATTTCTAGATCAATAGGCTCCTTGCAGGCACACACTGGGAAATTGCCTATTGAGCATTATTCTGTGTGAAAAAAAGAATCAGTCTGCCTTCTATTACACTACATACATGGAGTCAGTGCTGCCAATTTAAGCTGTTAATTGAAAATAGCTAATCTGTTTTTAATTCACAACCTGTTGCAGTCCAAATTAGTTTTCCAATACAGATGTGTATTCAGGCAACTCTTAACAAAAGCCAGCACTGGAGTGGGTCTTTCCAAACATTCGGAGGCATCTGTACAATGATGCCAGCTGAGAACTCAATGATCTTCAAAATAGACACAAACAATACAGTCAATTTAGGGATGATCCAAAACTACTGAGTTGCCTGTGGCAGTCTGAAAAACCACTGGCTGCCAAAGAAATCAACCTAAAATTGCAACACTTACGATTTTATGATTATATCTCAAATGCTGGCAAAACTGTGATCCTTGGGCAGAGTTCCTCGGTGAGAAGCAAGATTAATCTTCAGCCAACATCATTTTAGCCATGGAAAAAACAACCTAAAATACAGCTTGCAAAACTACCTAAAGCTGGCCCAGTAATTACTGCATCAGATTATTTATAAATAGCCAGCCCTCGGCCTTTTGGAAATACTGCTAAAATATGTACTGCATGAGAAATTGCATATTTTTTCTTTGATGTTGACAAGAGTTTATACCCTTAAAGGTAAGTATTATCTAGAAATAACTGCTATTACAACAACTGTACGATAAACAGCAAATTATTCTCTGTACTATAAGTGCTACACAGCTATGGGTCTGCAAAACACAGATAACTGACAAACACTAACCCTTTTTATCAAGGAGTATATGCAACACTACATAATTGCTGACATCAGCTATCTGAATTTGCAGCAGCAGTTCAAAAGGCTCCAAATCTCATTTCTTTGTATGAAAGACATGTTTATGTCAAAAAAGTGCATTTGATTCTGCTGTTGACTGCTGTTGATGGTTGACTGCTATCTACTGTTGAAAGCAAATGGGATTTTGTTAAACTTAACAACTTGATGGGAAACTCAAATGTCTGCAATCATATAAAACACTGAGGTCAGCACTGGCTACTCCCATGATTTTTTTGGGATCCATATGTTTGTTTTTTTAAAATACATATTGTTGCATTTCCTGCAGTCATCCAGTTCCATGGAGATGCCAACTTTAATTTTTTTTTTAATTTAGCAGTAAACGTCTAACATTTGCTGTTGTGGAGACATTCTTGCAAACAGGAATCCACAAACATACACAGACCAAGAGGTAAACACAAAAGGACCAAGACTAAAACCTGGGGGCTTTTCTATTTCTTTAAGGATATTACTGATATTTTAGAAACCCATCATCAAGTCAGACAAAAAATTCTGTGATT
Source organism: Grantiella picta (assembly GCA_013397955.1). Taxonomy (NCBI): domain Eukaryota; kingdom Metazoa; phylum Chordata; class Aves; order Passeriformes; family Meliphagidae; genus Grantiella; species Grantiella picta. Next base: position 481,217 of record VZRM01009863.1, read on the forward strand.
TCATGTCACAAATTGTAAATGCTGGAAGGTTGCAAAATGGAGGAATACAGAGGGAATTGCTCCACTCATATCAGAACATCTTGACTTCTAAGCAGGCCTGCCAAATCAGGAGAAAAAGTGGAATTTAACAGAACAGTCATCAGTGAAAACAGACTTCTGAGCATGGGATAGATCATACACTCCAGGACTTGTCCATTTGGAAACCTTTTTCTAGTACAGCTATTCTGCACTAGCTGTGCTATTCACTGATGTATCAAAATCACAAGTGAGTTAACCAGACTAAAAACAGTCAGAATAAAGAATCAACTATTTGCTAACTGCAAAGAAATAAGTTTTAAATGCAAAGCCTGTTTTAGTGCCACTTCCTCCATCTTCCCTCCCTTCACCCAGCAGATTGGGTCTGAGAAACCAAAAGCATAGCTGCAGGCCCATGCTTCCTGAGCTTTCTCCTCTGCACTGACAGCTTGCTAAAGAATAAAAAAACAAACCAAACCAAACAAAACAAAAACCCCAAACCAAAACACAAAAGCAGAAACCCATGACAAATGGGTAGGGAATATTTCCACAGAATGACATGCTAAGTTGCACAGTACAATCTTTATGATGTCATTTGAGTTCTTGAAGGTGATGCCCAGTTAAGTGTGTAATACAGTGTGTTACAGTGGGTAATAGCACTTCAAACTCCATATGCTTCTAGGCTGCACAGCATATTCTGAAAAAGCAGTCAAGGAGAAGTCTCAGACTATGGCAGTTCTGAATGAAGAAACTGCCTTGCTAGTATACATAGCAGAGTGGGGAATATATTCAAATTGGTTTCCAAATGGTGGAGAATACATTAAAATTTGTTTTCAGATAAAGATATTAGCTGATTTTATGGCTTTTTAAAACAATCTGCTAGGAAGTGCTTTAACAATTGTTTAGCAACATTGTACTTTTCAGTGTAAGCTGGGAGTTCAGTGTCAACTACTCTTCGCTGTTTGTAGACTCGAGAAGGCATCTTGGAGCCCATGGTTGGGAGAACTGGTAGGCTAACCAGAAAAAGTCCAGAGCCAAATAACAAAAATTACTTCAGGTCAGAAATAACAGTAAGACTGATTTGCATGCAAATTAAATTACATTCTGAAGAAGGGAAAAGACATGAAAAGGTAGTGCAGTTTCCAAGACCTTGTTGTGAAGAGCAATGGAGCACGTGGTCTCTGCACCTGAAGCAGATGGGACACACAGTTGCAGCCCTAAGCAGCAGAAAGGTCAGACAACGCAAGCGTTTCCTGGGGTCAGCCCCACTATTATAGGTCTTTCAAATGAATTAGAAGCGACCTTTGGATAGAAAGATGAATGACTTTTCAACCTTTCAACACCCTGTCTGTCTGTGTATACTTGACAGGTACCATGGCCAAGCGGCAGCAGAGCTCCTGCTCTCCAAACAGAGACAAAAAAAAAAAAAGAAAAAAAAAAAAAAAAAAAAAAAAAAAAAAAACACAAGGAGGCTGCCAAAACGGAGCAAGCTGATGACCTTTGATGGAGTGGGGCGATAAGGATCCGTTCTCCCTTTACCTTAATGCTCAAAGAGTCAGGATTTGATGCAGAGCCAGGGTGTGCAAGAAAAACGAACTGTTCTATGGCACAGCCTCTAAGAAAGACCAATGCCCAGCCTTTTGCCATGAGGGCTTGACAGGTCTCGCAGTTCCCATTGCCCTCCCTGTTTTTCAGGGTAAGCACCTCCACCCTCATTTGGTGACTATGTGTACTTTTCCCATAGGTTTTCTCCCCTACATTACACAGCCAGTGAGCTAGAAAACACAATCAGAGAACAGCTGCTTGTCTTTTATTGCACAGGAGTGTCACTCTTCCACAAGCAAAGAAACAATATGGATGTGATTTTTGCCTCCTGCCAACTAGTCACTACTCTGCTCTGCAGTGTGTAGGTGTGTGCCCCCTCTCTTCTGAAATCCTCAGCTTCCAGTGGCATTACCCTTCCATGTTCGTGTTGGTAACATCAGCACCTCCACGTTTCCTCCGCCTTGGCACATCTAAGAGCTGCCTAGAAAAGGTCAATGCCATTCTAACTGCACGCCCTCTCTTTTCAAGAGAATGACATGAGCAAATATTTCATAATCCAGGCCTGAATTACTTTACAAATAATTACACCTACCTCTGATAATTCACTGGGGTCAGTGCACTGAAATTTCTGCACAGTTAACAGCTGCATTACTCTAAAGAACTCATTACAGAACCCATTTAAGATGCTGCCAAGAAGCAGAAGCAAAGAAATTTTCTCAAGATGAAACATGCATGGTTTTCATTCCCATCATGCACTATTGGGAAGTCCCTGAACAGCAGTTGGAACTTGCAGGCTGCTCCTTACAGACAGCAGATTTTACATCACTAAGCATGGGTATTTCCTAATCTGTTGCCCCTCTACCACCTTCAGCTCCTGGCTAATGTCCACAGGCAGAAAGGATAAAGACGCAACCTGTATTTTTTTCTCCATGTGACCAACATACTTAAATCATCCCTAAGCCTTTCAAAACCAGCTTCACTTTGTTTCTCTAAGTCAGCACTTTGCCAATGCTATATGAGTTTGAAATAGCTATATTTGGCATCAAAGTCCACAGTTGCAAACAGAACCAAAAAAGTTAGTCACCATGAATGAGGTAAGGAGTTACTGCATTCAGTTTCTATAGGACAGATACCAGTGCAGAGGAATGGAGAGGTAAAATGCCTTTTACACAAGGCAAAGAAGCAACAAAACAGACCTGGGCACACAGACATGGACAAAAGTTCCACAGATGACACACCCCAGGAGGGATGTCCTACAACTACTTAATTTCCTCCTCTCAGTACAAAGATGTGAGAAAAAAAGCCAGTGTCTTGGAAGATTCCAGGGCAACCAATATGAAGAAAACAGCATAAAGTCAGATGCATGCATGTATTACATGCAGATACATATCCTTCATAAGAAGGATTCCCAAAAATTGCTTCCATCACTTCCGTAATATTCTTATTAAAATGTACAAACAAGCAACAGCAATGGCTTACAAGAAAGGGTTATGGGGACTGCTGCACATTACTAAGGCATTACCAACCTAACAGAATACCCAAGAGGTCAGGTTAAAGTTTAATGCATATATCCATATGTATGCACACACACACACACATTATAAAGGTGCTCATTCCCACCATGTGTTGGACACTTTCCTAACTGCCCAGGCCCATAGGCCTACTACAGAGCAGGGCAAAGGCCATCTAATTAATTCAAGAACAATATGAAGGCATAAGGGATCTGCCAAAGATGGCATTATTTGTTCCTGGGAACTCTTTTGCTTTCTGGCAAGTACAGGTGTTACAGACTTCACAAGGAGACACAATGTATGAGACAAGGCTAAACGCCAGAGATAGCTTCCCCTATCTTTGTCTTTCCCAGTATATCTTAGACGAAAAAGACATGAAGAAACTGAAGTACAAATGGAGAACAAATCAAGAGAAGACATATGTCTTTAGACCCCTAGACCCTATTCTAGAACTTTAATTCTTTCACTCCAGACCCTAAGACCACTGCATTTTGCCTCGAGATACTCCATGACTCAACTGTTGAAAGACAGGCAATTGACAAAAGGCAAGAAAAGCGAGGGGAGAATGTCAAGCTGAGAGTCTCTAGCTAAGAGAGCCTTGACTTCAGCACAACACACTTCAACACACTTTTCCATCTTTCCCACTGGTGTCTGGGTGATTCCAGGAACAAAGAGAAACGAGCAAGTTTTGGCGCCTCCTCACCCGTTTGCTAAGGAAGATGCGACAAAAGTTTCACTCATCTTCATGTCCTCTATTTTTTTACACACAAGAATTATTCGTCTAAGCACTCCTAATGCTGCATCTCATGCTCCAGAGATTAAACAGGAATAACAGGGAGCAAGGAAATAATGTAACACCTTGAAAGCTTGGCAGAAAAAATAGGTTTCTAGTGCTCAGTTATCTGCAACAGGTTGTTCGCTACTGCTTTCTTCAGCTCCAGTCCCACTCAGCGCAAGTAAGAGGTGACCCTTCCCCACAATTTATTCACAACTCTGGAAATAATGTTAATGATGCTTTGACAACTGATAGCTATAAGGCACCTGGAAAAAAAAGGCATTATTGAGAGCAACACAAAATGCCTCGCCTTCCCTCAGGTGTTAAAAGCGCAAAGAAGTTGCAGTAGCTGCTGCTGCAGGGTTTGCTGAAGCTGCCCAAAAACATATTCCTGTGCTGTCACCTACCCTATGTACCAGAACAAGGGTGGGGTACAGGCAGCATGGATGACCTACCTCATCACCAATATACCTGCTTTCCCACTTTCTCCATTTCTGTGGAGAAATTTCAAAATAAATCTTTTGAAAGCTACCCCACTTTAACACAGGATTAAGACAGCCTCATGGGAATTTCTACAACTGGCTTTTCATCCAAGGTCAGTGGTGTCTGACCCTATCTACAGCTTGGTCTGATAGGAGCATTCTGTCACAGCTTCAGGAGCTATGTGCTTGCCTTTTTGCTGGATACCAGTGCTGGTAGCAGTTCCAGGTATCACCTGGCTGCAGTCCCCAGCCTGGCACTGTTGGCATCACTGCTGGCATGCAGTCAACTGTCAAAAACAAACAGAGTTCAAATGCACAGAAGGGCAGGGCTTTGTGTTTCCTCCTGAAAAGAATGTGCCACTTGCACAGTACTTTATGCTTTTCTAATTATTCCACCACCAGGACATGAGGTACACTTCACTGGCCTGTGCCCTTCACAATAGCACTGGAGCAGTTTTGACAAGGCCAGAGTTTTGGCACCTGACTCATGTCAGATGGGATTGGCTACAGCCTCTCTACACAGTTAAATAATTATTTTTTTTCCAGTTGCATTCTCCTCCAGCTGGCCCTCTACAAGATGTAGTCTATGTCACATTCCCATGTAGCCTGTCTCCTTGCCTGCATCAGCAAGTGTGGCACCACATGCTGGAATAGCCCATAATGGCAGAAGGTGACTAACAGGCACACAATCACTGTGTATCTGCGCATTTGGTTTTTGGACAGTATGCTGAAAGATAAAACTGTACAGAAAAACATTCATGACTAACTTGCCTCTGTATCAAGTGTTTTATATGCTTATAGGAAGAAATGCAGGACCTTAAGAAAAGTAATTATTTTTCTGCAGTGTTCTGCTGACCTGGAAATGGCAAAACCATCAGATATGGACCACTGAAAATGGGTTTGATGCTTCCACTTTTTTTATTATGTTTGGTGAGACAGACACACTGTCTCCCCAACCACATATGTCAGAAGAGTTGAGGACTTCTCCAGAAATAATGGCTGAAAAACAGGAAGCTGTGACAGCTGTGGCAAGACCTGCAGTGAGTTCATTCACCATAAGATGAGTTATGAGAGGACATCCCATAGCTATATTGTTGCTATACTGTTGTCATGACTAGGTATTGGTTGCCATCAGCTTTGTATCAGCTCAATGCTGAATGCTTCTTCTTCTGTCTATAAAGAAATGCTTGCTGTGGTACTTACTGTTAAATAAATGCTAAGCATTTGCCTTGTTCTGAAAATCTCTGAACAGTTGTCAGTCTATTTTTTGATTAATCGGTACCCACTATACTAAAAACAGAGAAATAAAAAAATATTTTAAACGCCATGCAACAAAAATCCCATAATGTCAAACATCAGTGTACATCATCATCATCATAACGAAATGTGGGATTTTTTTTTTTTCACATGTGTGCTGATATTAAACATGGAAGAATAAATTCAGGGAACTCCTGTGCTTGTGTCAGTAGTGACAGCCATGACTGCATTTTACATAAGGAAGACTAGTAAATATCCCCCTAGCTATGGAAAAAGAGATGTTGAAAAGCAAATGAGAGAGTTTGGAGTGGCCAAATCATCAGAAGATGATTTAAAAGCTGCTTTACCCATTTTCGTGTATTTTTGAAGAGCAAGTGTGCTGGTAGTGCTGCTCCTTTAAGCCTGCAGAAGCATTGCTAGCAAAGGGGAAACAGAAATAGTTTCTTCATGAATTGTAAGACAGTTCTCATTCTGTCAGCACCTCTTCCTCAATGAAACTGTGGAGGTGATGAGTCCTTTGAAAACCTCTTCCCCCAAAGCAGAAGGGTGGAATCAGGATCCCTGCTGCATTAATGTTTAAAATCAGTGCAATTTAATCACACTGGGGTGATGTTGGAACAGGAATACATTTTCCCCATACTGTCAAACCTATTACTGTATTACTTTTTGGATTTGCTTTCATGTATTATATCTAATCCTTATACAAGCACAAGTACTTGCAAATGCATTCAGATGCAACACCCTTCATAAGCACAAGACTGTGTACCTCTCTACCTGAAATGGTGCTGCTTGATTTGTAAACAAGGGGTACATCTTATGGAATGACCCACTTTTCATAGGAATCAGAGTTTAAAAATGTAAGGACTGAGATCAGAAGATTTTCCCCTATCAGCTCTGAACACAGCTCCTGTCCAGCCTGCAGGTACAGCCTGTCAGATGATAGCACATTCGGTATTTAAATTCCCTTGAAATGTCCATTAAAAACACCCCGCTTCTTCGGATTTCCTTCCTCTGTATGCACTAAGGAGCTGTGCCACAGTGTACTGCAGTAAAAAGCCCTAATGAGCTATATCTTCTCAGAGATTTCAAAATGCTTGATTTCTACGTTATTGGTTCATCGTACATACTCTTAGGTGAGCTCTCTTTCCCTCTTTGTAACCACTCTCTTGATTGATTGATCATGCTGATTATCAAATTATTGTATTTCTCCCTTCCTCCTGAAGAGTGTGAAACAGGAATGTAAGTAACCTCAGGAATTTCACTTGCTCCTCATTGTTCTAAAGCCTGTGGTAGCTATCAACAGTGCAGCTGGATACCAGGCTGAACTCTGTGGGACACCAGTGGGGGGAAGCAATCAGAGCACACATTTGGAAAGAAAAGACCTCCCTTCCATTTCTGCCCATCACATGCAATCATCCCTTTCCTCCTCATAATCCTTGCAGAAGCAATGGTTTCTCACTTTGTACATTGTGTGGCACAACACATACCAGGTCTCACATGGGCCCTTCACATAGGACCATATTTTTCTTTCTGAAGTTCACATCAGCATGAGTCTAACGCAGCTGGATAGAGTGAGGTAGCCTCCAAGAGGACAAAATTAGAAGTAACCCTTTTTGTTGCTCAGGTGATATACAGCAGGCCTAACCTGAAAAATTGATGATAGAAGCATGCACTGTAAAAATAAAATAAATTCATAAATAATACATTTTCCATCTGTCAGGCCTCAGAAAGGATACAGAGGGCAAGACATGTTGCAGTGATAAAATGATATTAATTTTTCAGCATTTGAAAATTATTGGGTAGATGACTTTCCTGTTTGCTTATTCTCCTGAATTTGGAATTCTCCAGAATTTTGCCTCACAGGGATTATCCCTGAAGCTTTCAGTAACAGAAAACTACCTCCTACACTACTAACACCCCACTGCAATATTTAGAGTGTACGGCAATAGTTTAGAAAAAGAACAAAAAAAACCCCATAAAACAAAAACATAGCACCAAATTATGAAAAACATGGAGTTAAAACTAAGGGTTAATCTAAAACTTGAAAAAAAGGCAATGGACCACTTTTAGTTTTTCTTACATCTAAACTCACCTGCTTCCACCTGACAAAACTCAAATAGTTGCACTGTGAACGAGAAGTAAAGAACAGTAGCTTCAGAAGCATGTAATTATTAGTCTTCAGAGTAGGAAGCCAACTCCTTGTTTTCCTATGGGACCACAATTGAGGCTCCCAGGTGAACAGTGGGGATGAGACTTAAACACACTGACACCAGTTTGCAGGAATTCTTCCAGTCGCTATCCAACTTTTGTTTGGGGGTTTGTAAGTTACTACTGACTGACTGACCATAAGAGTAATCCATACAAATGAGGGAATGTGCTGTGAAATCAAGGCACAATCTTGTTTTTGCCAAGCACTCTGTTCTCAGGCTGGAACTTAGATCCCCTCCAGGGTTCAATGGCCTCTGAATATGGACATATTTTAGTGGTAAAGAGATGCATGCATTCCAATTCCTGCTTTTTCAGGGCCAACAATGATGGAAGACACCTCCAAGCAAACTCTGAGAGTCACTTCTATCTGGGAAGCAGTGTGCCCCATGCTCTTCCAGCTGGGATTTGGCAGCTGCACTGTTTGCCTCCCTGAACTCTGCTACTGCACTTCACTCACAGGAAAACATGCTCCAGGAGGCAGAGGTGAGACCTTGTCAAACGCTTCATTTGTTCCATGTTCCCTTTCACTGGCCCCCTCTCTGGGGAAGCAAAAGGCTCTTTCATCTCCAGATCACCCCTCCTCTCCAGACTAATGTGCCATCCTTGCTAAGGTTTTTGCTCCAAGGCAGGAGGCTTCTGCTAACTGGCAGTAGCAGAGCTGATGAGGGTCCAGCACACTTCCAGATCCCCTCCCCTAAGTACTGTCCTTTCCCCTTCCAATCTGCCCAGTCTTCTCCAAAGTGCTTCACAGGCATGGGGTTAGCCTCTTTTGGGCTGTCACTCAGCCAAGCATCCTTTTTAGTGAAATTAATCTTCACCCCAGTGGCAGATATTCCTGTGCAAATTTTCTATGTGGTAAGTTATTTGTGCTAGCTTCTTAACCACAAATGTAGCACAGTACTCTCACTGGTTCAATACTTCTGTCAATAAAACTACATTTATAGCAGATGTTAGCAAGGGGTCCCACAACTTCAGGCACATTCTTGTAACCCAAAATGCCAAAAACACCTATCCTGGGATAAATTTTGCACTTGCCAGAAGAAAAATAAAAAAAGTCAGAAATACTTAACTTGCTTTCATGTTGCATTGCAGATGTACAATGCCAGCTGGAAGACTTAAGAATATCGTCCCACTTCATTTTCAAGCACAATTTCTCAGAGAGGTGAGAAGTAAGTAACTTCTAGGTTGCCCTGAGTTGCTATACAGTAAATGCCATTCTCAGAGCAAGACATGGATATGCAGACTACAGGCTCTTCCAAAAGCCTGTCCAAACCATGCTGCCTTGCAAGACACACCATCCACTGCACTAATGAGAATGTACTGTGCCCTCATGTAGGATGATCCTTCACTCTGCTGAATGTGAAACCAACTTAACCAGGGTACTAACCACCTGACAGCTTTATTTGACACTCCCAGAGGGTCCTTTAAAATTGCACTAGGAAATTTGAAAATTCATATCCTTTCCATGCCTAAAGAGGAGGAGTGCCATAACTCTCACATCTGAGGCCTGGTAACTGCAGGAACAGCTTCATCTGGGGCCACATGAATTCATGAGTTGCATCCCAGCACTGCAGCATTCCCACAGCTTGGGATTTTATCACAACATTGGTGCAGCATACAGAGGGTGTTCTTACTGAAAATCAGCTTGGGAATTCTGTACGTCTCTGACCTTAGAAAACAAGAAGAGAAAGAGAAACTGAATGCAAACTGTCCCCTCTCTGAGCTTATTCTGCATCCAAAGCACAGGGATTGTCCAGATTGCTAAAATGTTTTCTCTGTGGATTGCCTGAGAGACCACAAAAAGCCATGAGAATACTCTTGGGACTTGGGTGGTGATGGACACTAAACACACAGATGCTGAAGACCCTGGGAATGGCTTACTCTTGGCAAGCTGTGAAAAAAAAGGGTTTAGATTGTAACTTGAAGTACACTGTAAAGTTGTCTGAAGACTGTGCCATCCTCAGAAGGACTCCTGTGGTTAGTTAATATCCAACTGGTATGTGTGAAATCAGGTCTATACCTGCAGGTATGCATGTTGAATTTTCCAATCTCAGTTCATTTTTATTAGTGGTAATAAAAATGGTAGTGATGATGTCACTTTTCCTTTCAGAACAATATGCACTGAAATATTCAAGGGACTGAAACAGAAAAGGGGAGGCATCCCACCTTGTTTGTGCCATGGATTTCAAACATTTTGAACAATGGTCTCACACACCGAAAACCTGTAAATTCAGGTACATAGACCCCAACTGATGAAGCCGAAGGCAATCCACAAGCAAATACTCTGAACCTTGCTGTATTTCTAGCTCAGAATCACTATGTGCATAAGCTGCCTTTGAAGATTTTATCCCCTTTCAAAATGTTTCTTTTTTGTGTTTTGAATTCCTTTACTAGTCAAGTTTGGCTCTGATGGAAGTAAATTATTAAATTTAAGACTGGTGAACGCACACATAGACAATGAAAATAATGGAAGTGGAAGGACCATGAAGACCAAGAATATGTACTCTTAATTATTGCTTTATTTGTAACACACAACTAACTTTGCTCATTGACATTTTCCTAGTGCCATGTGCCCAGTATACTGTGCTCTTCTCAGGTATTTTGATTCCTTTTGAGAGGAGTGAGAAATTTTTTACTATACTGAATGTAGTTTTGCACTATTACTCTAGATAACCACTTCTTTTCAGCCATTTCCAACCTGTTACTTTTGAGAAAATTGCTTTTATCTAAGAAATAGGCTTTGATCCTCCTGGGAGGAAGAACTGCAGAACTTCAATGTATTGTGCATGATAAGGAAGATTTCCCGTACCTAAGTCCTTTCACAAACCCTTGGGTTTCAAACTGGGAACATCAGTTTGGAAACCAAGGTGTGAAGGGACCTGTATAATTAACTGTCTGATTTGCTGTATACAAAGGTCATCACCATCACCAACTTCATACTTAGACACAGCCAAATTCAGGTACTTCTCTCCCCAAGTCACTCAGCTGCAATATAAGGATGCCAAGGGACAGTGGGATCACCTCACATCTGGCTGTTTCTCTTTCCTCACAGTTCTCCATCTCTGTGCAAAAGTAAAAGTCCACTGTCACTTGTAGAGCAGAGGTTCAGGGGTGTTCCTGAGCCATTTTCTGTGGGAGGAAAAGTGAAATAGGGGAAAGCAGCACTCCAACTACAGACTACACATGACATGAACCAGCAGAGTGGGACAGCATCAGAGATACCAACAAAGCCCTGCAGCTAGCAAGCCTATGCACCTCAAATACTGCACCCACAGGAGTAAATCCCTTGGAATTCATTCTTTTCAAGGAGGATCTGAGTGTTTAGTTATTACAAGTGACTCTTGAGAGAACGGGGAAGAGGAAGCCACATGAACCCACACTCAGAAGTGAAAAGCCAGTATTTGTGCTGCTAGCAAATGAATCTGTCAATGTCCAGAAGTATCATGTTTGGATGACAGCCATCATTAACCAGCACACTGGAAATACCACTCACTTCTAATTACCAATTGCTTTGGAAAGTATGAATGTCAGTCTATCTAATAAAAATTATTTCACACACACTGTTATTAAGTACAGCATAGATGTAAGCAGTTCAAGACTTTTCCTTTCACAAATAGCCATGATTTGACAATTCAGATGCAGTCCATACTTATGTAGGCTGTGGTTCAACATAAAACCTTTTACTGTCCTTCAATTGTCCACAACATCAGTTAACAGAAGGAATTTATTGTGGGGATTTGGAGGAAATAATACGAAAAGGTCTTCTCATGCTGAAACAGTTCTGACTGCTCAGTGCCATCATTGTATTCGCTCTGGTCCATGTCAGTACTATAAACATGCAATTACACCAGCTGTTTGGGATGACAGGCTTTTCAAGTGAGAAATTAATGAATAGCAGACTTAATTGTTTACGTAGAATATTCCCCTCCAGCAAATTTTATTTTTTGTAAGGTTTAGCACATAACAACTTCTGAAAGCAGATATTCTCTGTAGCTAAAGTTTGCCATTTGTGATGGATAGGACCAAAACATAACAGAGCCCCAAATTCCTTTCACAAGAGAAATTTTACTCTAGTGGCTGACAAGAAAAGAGGCAGCTTCACTATCCTCTCCGAATTCACCCAAGGATGTGGGTAGGGTAGTTTATACTGCTCTTGACAGCTTCAGTATTACCTGGGAAAGTTAGTGAAATTGTAAGCTTGCTGTGGAAAAAAATATAACAAAGATGGGGAGTGAAGTGCCTGAAAAATACCAGTATTTCTTAGTAAGGAAAAGATGGAGAAATGGGTGCACTAGGAAAAAATGCAGGATGAACAACCTTGGCCAAAGAACTTAGTGCAGAAATGCAAGAGGAATGCCACCTATCAGCAGCAGTAAGTGGTCAGTGTGACGCAGTTCTGCCTGGCAAAACAAAGCATCCCATAAGCAAGGCAATCTGCTGGCTTCTGTTTTTGGTCTACACCCCACTCGTTTCAGATAAAAAGCAAATCCAGAAAATAAGCACTTTAGATGTACTGTAGCTAAAATAGGCCAATTCGTCTAAGCATTCTGAGAACATTTTCAGGCCATTTGCTTCTGCAGAAAATGTTTTTCTGCTACTCAAAAGAGTGCTCTAAAGGCAACCGGGGGAGTATTTGTGCTGTGGAACAGCACAGACTGATGAGAACTCGCTATAAAATGCTGCCTCTCGGTGCTGGCTGAGCAGCAGGTTAGCAGCCTGTGCTGAACTGCTTGTTGCCATGTTAGGAAGGCTGTGGCCCCAAGGAGCAGACCCAAGCAGATCCAGGTCCCTATGGCCGAGGTCACCTCACCAGCAGAGAAACTGCATGTGCACAGCAGTGCACACAGCGTTCTCCAAGCTGTCAGCCTTGGACATCCTGCCAGGCTCACAGGATTAATCAGTAAGCTAAACACTGAGAAGCCCTTGTGTGCATGTTTCCCAGAGCCTATGAACTGCATTTGAAACCACAGTGATTGGGGGTGCTCAAGCAAGGGTATCCTATAGGGATATCCTGTTTTCCTTTGGATGTGGTAAGGGCGAGAGCTGAGTACTGAAATATCATCCCTTTCAAAGTATCTAGGGGATACCCAGCCGCTGAGACACTGCTTTCAGCAGCCATGCCTCAAAATCCTACTTTGTACAGTCCTTACAGAAGAGTTGTGCAGGAACATAAAGGGTTTTAGAGTTTTTTCCTATTTCTGAATGTGAAAATTCTAGCTAGAAAACTCTAGTAAAAGCTAGTAAAACTCTAAACATATTCAACTTTAGCATAAACCTGTGAAATACTTTTGAGCTTCACAGCTGTAATACTTGGACAGGAATCACTCCATATTTCTTTTTCTTGAGTGTGCTTTGTGTCTTTGCATACGATGTTACTAATTTGATGTTAAAGGTAAGATTCTTGCAGCATAAAAGGACAACAGCAATCTTGTCAAAAGTCCCATCTTAAGGGGGTGGAGAGGGTAGAGTGAAGACAGTTTTGGGTACAATGCAGTGCCTCAGGCCACCTCCGAGCCTTTGCAAACACTCATTATTTTTTCCATAGCCTACGTCAGTAGTAAATTTCCTACAGCTGGCATGGCATCCAGTGGGACTCAACAGGCTGAAGCAAGCCCTTCACAGAGCCTCCTCCCACCCTTGTATGTGCTTTGCACTCCAAGGTATCCCTGCCTTGGAGACGCCTGATTCAGTGCCTCTGTCAGACTATTAAAATCATAACCATCATAGAATGTTAAGGGGTTGGAATGGACCCTAAAGAGCATCTAGTTCCAACACTTCCTACCAAAGGCAGCTGGAGGTATCAGAGGCCCCAAATATGTTAACTCCCCCACTACATTTGTCTTTATCATTCACCCCTCAGATTGATCACCTGCTTCCTGCAGTTTCCATATGCTCCTCCTGCAGATTCTATCTTGCATAATAAAGGCAGAGGCTTCTCAGTTGTAGGACTAAGTCAAACCCTTGTCCTAAACACTTGCTGTGTTAACTCTGTTTGCACAAGCAGCCCCCGTTCTGCATACTTTCATGTTAGAGAGAACCAAAAGCTAGGTTTGTCACAATGCTGTTGTGGGCACTAAATTCTCAGGCAGAGTACCCTTTGAAACTAGACTATTCTGTTTTCAAGGCAGAGGATTATTCTGCTTTTCTGAAGCTGCTCCACATCAGTGTCATGTTTCACACCTCAGCTGGAATTGACTCCCTCTCCTGCCTTTTCCCCTTCTCGCAATCACAACTTTTTCCTCTTTTCAAAACTGTTCCCTGCCAGTGTACAAGTGCAGCAGGCCAAGGATCTGTCTCTGAACTCCTCCAGTACTTGCTGGCCACAAGCACGACTTTGTAGTGTTATCATTGCAACACAAGGTTTCTCACAAATGACCACTCTCCACACCTAGCCAGAATTTGTAGCCATCACTCACAAAGGCTGAGATTGCCACCAATGGACCAGGTGCTTTGAAGGTGGATCAACACAGTCTTTTTGGAATAACTGCTCCAGGGTTTCATATAAGAAAGATCCATCCATATGGCTCAAGCTGCCTCTGCCTTGCCAGATCTCCAAGGGTTGCACTTGGTCCAACTGTTTGTAACCAGACAAAAAGTCCCCCATCCAAGCCAATTTCTGATTTCAGAATAATCCAAACTGGTTTTATACCACATTGAGGATGTGGGAATAGAAAGCGCTGCAAAAGGCAATTTACCTTTCTGTGTGGCAAACTGCAAATTTACAGCCATCCTTTCCTTCATGCAATTGTTCGCACTCACGCCTACCTCTAGCGAAAAATTTTAGTGGCTCAGGCACATTTAAGCACAGAAACACATCAAGACCCATGTAGGCTTGAATAGGTTGCTGAACCCATGCTACTGCACTACTTAACACACACTAAGTAACTGTGGAGGAGAGCCCTAGTAGTTAGATGCATCATTCAATTTTACTGCATATTTCTTGCTCTGCTGCCAAAGTGGTGAATAAGAGAAAAACTGAATGTAGAAGTGACCATGTAAGTGCTGCTGGAAACAGGAACAAAAAAAGCAGATGCTGTAAGCTGTGATGCATTGGCAGCTAGTGCTCAGCTTTCTTCAGCTTTCTTCTGCATTACCGTGTTCCCCAGAGTGTAGTTAATAACAATATATTGCTCTGATACTGGTAACACTGGAGGAGCTCAAGGTATTTTGCAGGCAGTAAACTATTAAATTGCATTAATACATTTTTTTGTCAGTTACATCCTTCTGCAGGAAGAACTTTCTGGTGTAGTCCTGCTAAACTCTGTGTGGCTGAGTAAGCACAGAATACAAACCAAATTTATGTTAAGGAACTTAATCAGGAAGAAAGCGTGGAAGAGTACTGAGAATATCATCTCTACGTGTTAGCTTTACTGGAAATAACCTATATGCCTGCAGATCTATCCTTCCATTTTTCCTGGTTGTTTGCTATTATAATTTTTATTTTACACTACAGTATTGCTGGAGTCTGGACTCAGATTCTTGATCTCAGCAGAAGCCTCAGGATGCTACTGTTTGATGGGCTGAGGCATACAGCCTGGTTGCTCAGAGTAGCAGAGCATGGGGACAATGAGCTTCTGATCCTCCTTTGATACACAAGCAAGAATGTCAGTGATATTCTGGACATGACAAGGATGCTGTTATTTATTGCTATCATCTCCTCGATTTGCAAGAACACAGAGAAAGATCTCAATGGGAAATTTTTCAACTGTATTTCCATATTACAGCTTCAGTGTGTATGGAGGTGAGACCTAGATCAAAGCACATCAGCAGGGAATACAACAGGCAGCAAAGAAAGAGTATTCCCATAAACACAGCTGATGTTAACAATCCTTTACAATTCCTACAACATCTCTGAACCAAAATACAGTCCCACTGGGAAACACTGGCAGGGAGTGAGGAGTTTCAAGCAAAACTAACACTTCCCCCTAGTTTAACTGTTAGCACAACACAGAGGCATTTCACTATGGAGCACAACACCTCTTCACCTCTGTTCATACAATCACCTTCTGTGACCATATAGCAGAAATATCCATTTTCTATACCAGCATCCCAGACTTAGCACCACCTTTTCTGTCTTCCACTCAAACAAAACTCAAAACAACAACAACAAAAACCAAAAAAACCAAAAGAAAACAACAACAAAAAAAACACCCCCCAAAAAAACCAGCTACCAGCAGCAGGTTTGAGGATAAAATTCGCAAAACTGACTTATCTTTCAGTTCTGTGTCAGAGATCTCAATCCTGAAGTGTTTAATGTTATCAAAATAATTAGGGACCTAGAGCATGACCCAGAAAAGAGGTTGAAGGGGCCTGTTTGGTACAGAAAAAGACAAGGCTGTAGTTCTTCACTAGTAACTTTAAAACATTTAAAGGGCATTACAGAGAAACCTTACCATCAGCTGCAGGCAGAATAACAAGGCCAGGGATTACACCTCGGGACATTTGGGCCACAAAAAAGAAAACGTTTGGAAGGTGCAGATGTAGCCCTGGATGGGCTCACCAAAAGGAAATAGGAGTGTGTTTGGCTGTCTGGATGGGTCTGAGGTGGAAGCCTCACATTGAGAGAACCAGCAAAACTATCTAGGGTGAAATGCAGAGGAAGGAAGAAAGGGAGGAAGAAGGACACAGCTGGTAGGCTGTGAAGTGGGGGAGTTTAGTCATTAAAATAAGTTTCTTGATTCTTGGGATAAACTTTAATCTGTCAGACTATCTCACAGAGGTATATCACTTGTCATGATGACAAATGAATGACAATTTCCTCCCTTGAGGCCATTTGACTTCATCACATATTTTGACAGCTACATGATTCTGTAGACAGCACTTGCCAAGAGATGTCATCATAATTCACAGATACTTTCTCCACAGATAGAAAAGAAGTAGTTTAGTGAAAGTTCAAAAAGAAATTAGTGGACAAAACTACCACATGCCCCTGAGTTTCCACTTGGGGTTTTATTATCACAAACAATAACACAAACTAGTGATTAAATCAAACTTCTAAAAACTATTTAAAATTAAGTAGAGAATTATGATTCATAATTTTAATAGCAAGTGAAAAAAAAAAGAAATACTTTAGGAAGTTTTTCAAATTGTTTCTGGTTCTTTTTTCCTGTCTTCTGGAATTGTAAATTCCCACTGTCACTGCCAGAATATTTTTCCTTTTGGGTTAAATTCAGGTGGTCTGTTATCTATGTTAAAAGGGTATTTTCAGTCTAAAAGACAGAAAAAAGTCACCCATGTGGCTTCAGATCACTAAATTTCAAGACAAATTATTTTGAAGTTCAGTAAAAGCTACTAATTCTTGTGTGGAACATGTCTTTGTCAGCCGTTTTGTCCTAGCCTGTGCCTAGACTGTGACCTATTCAGGGCAGTGAATTTCCAGTTTGTCTCAACACCTCCAAGTATGGTGATGGTGGTTTACATTTCTAGCTTTTATAACAAAAATATCTTTTCAGAGCTATATTTCAACCTGGAACAGTGGAGTAATCAAACTTTATTCACTACCACACTGTTGATGTCTGGACATTAATTTACATATGAAGGAAACAATATTGGAATTACTGCTGCAAAATGGATCACAGGATGCCAGATGTAATATTAGGATATTTTTAGTATTATACCCCATAGCCACCTACACCTCGCAGTGGTTTGCAGAATTCATGATTTGAAGTCAGAAATATTGGTCTCTTTGTTCTTGTCAGGTCAGAAAACTCCACCTGAAAACATGATCAGTTTCAATGGTTCATTGTCCAAAGCAATCGATCTAGCAGAATCACTTTGCTGCTCTTAAAATGCAAAATGCCAAGTGGAGCAGGTATAGTTTATTGAGGATGTTCACTTTGTTTATGGCAATTTTTATGTGGGAAGTATAAGGTAACACTGGGAAAATTATTTTCCATATTTCACCTAAGCAGCAAAACAGTGTGAAATCCAGCTATGCAAAAGCCCCATCTTAATCCATAGTACTTACTATTTTTGATAAAATAATTCTTAGAATTCTTTCTAATTTAATCATTCTGGAATTTTGTATCAAGTAACTGGGAGGAAAGTCTGACGTTTATATTACAGTTGTTATTACAGTATAAAATATTTCAAATTTTAAGAAATTTCTTTGCATCCTTATTTGAAATTTGCTCACCCTCCCTTACCCCTGTGTTTTTGCAATATCTAATTAAGTCCTTTTATGTATTACAACTACATCCAGGGCATATTCTATTGACTACCCCCAACCTGGTTGTTACTTCACAGATGCAGAGTATGACTGTCTTCTAAATTCCTGTTTCCCAGGTTTGCTTGATCAGCAATTGGTAGATGATGCAGTAATACACATTTTTGAGTCCCCGTTCTCTTAGTCATTCAAAAGTTAGGCAGTGGGATACACAGATTTTTGGTATTTGAGAATTTTGATGGGAAGGGCAAGAGTGCTGTGGCGAGCAACAAAGAATTGCATGACCAAAGAATTGCATTTTATGACCACATAAAATCTTTCCTAAATAGAGTAAATCCCAAGGGAAGAGCTGCTTGCTTGAAATGTCAAGCTGCTTAGGCTGGGATCATGGAGGTAAGTTTTTTCTGTGGTTGTTTCAGTCCAGGGAACACTGCACACAGCATAAATGAACAAGCTCCATGTATCAAAATGCCCACAAAATGCCTTCTCCTAACATTACTTTTCCAGCAAGAAGCCAACTTAGCTCCCCACCTTCCACCCCCGGTGACCCCTGCTGCACAGCAGTTCCTTGAGGGAGGCATTTATACTTCAGTCTAATGATTCTGCCTCTCCATTACGAAACAGATTTTAAGTCTCACCTGTCAAAATCATAGTGTAGACAAGACAATTATTACATATTAAAGATCACTATACTGAACACAAATGAGAATGTACTCCATCAGTCTAACATACCATAAAAATCACTTTTCTTCTCACACCTTAAAAACATTTTTCTTAAAGTAGGCCTGCTTTCACTACTGAGGATCCTAAGTAGAAGGAGAGGGGAGTTATTTCACAGGGGATGGAAGTTTATACTAAGTCAGATTCACAGCAAAACAGTTAACAAGTGTATTAGCAAGTGAAAACCCCTGTCACTTGGTGTTTTACAGATCCACTATCTAAAGACAACATAAATGTATTACTGCTTTAAGGAAAGTGTTTTTTTAAAAACCTGTAGAACCTAGAGATGAACTTTTATGATAGTGTCAAGTTGGTCATTAAATGCTGCAGATTAACAGCAGCGAGATGAAAGATACTCTTGGGCAATATCGGGTGCTCTATTTCTCAGTTTTGCATTTCCCTAAGTGTTTAATGTTTTCCTAGGTATAAAAACTATTTATCACTTCAGATACAGTTAAAATTAAAGGGCTGGACACCTTGTTTTCTTTTGAGCAGCTCCAAGGCCTCATTTTCTGGATATCTCTGGGCAAGTTTTTCCCCTTCTTGGCCATCTGCAAAGGTGTAGTAATAACACAGATGATACCCATATTTCTCCAGCATTGCAGCAATCTCAGTCATATGACATTGGATAATCTGCCCTTGATTTCAGTGCATTTTATTAGTTAGACAGAAAGGTAGTATCATGCACTATCACCTGTTCTGTGCTTTCCTTGAATGAACTTTTCATAATGCTCCCAGATTCCCTACAAGAAATAAGTTTCAGTCACACACAAAAAACTCTTTTGACTTCAGATCTGCCGTGCAAGGACCCTATAAGGATACTGCCTTAAAGAATCTTAGGTACAGCATTTTTTAGGAGAAATAATATGAAATGGAATTTCTCTATTGTAAAACAATGACATGGGGGCACATGTAACTGAAGCAAAGATAGAAACTGCAAGTGGCAAAACCAGAGTTTGTCTTAGAAACATGAGAATTTTTACCGGAGTAAGAATTTGAAATTTATTTCCATGGTGTAATAGAGCTTCTGATGTCATTTGTATTATGTAACACTTCAACATTGCAAAGAGTAGAAAACAGTATGAATTCCTTGCAGAAGCCTTTTTCAAATTCTTACAAATTTAAGTTAACGATCATGCTAAGGGACTTTTGACAACACCGAAAACTTAAACTTGTCACTTTCAAAGCAGCAAGGAAGCAATAGTACCAATGTCTGGGATTTAATTGAGAATTTCATCATGTTCACTACAGGTTCTGTAGGTACAGAACTACATAAGAAGCTTCATTTTCATGAAGAAGAAATAAAACAAGTTTCTAGACATCCTAGTTGCGTGGGAAGGGTGAAAGACAGGAGAGCTCCAACCCAAAAGCTCTGAAAGTGGAGAGAAACTTGATAAACTGTTCTGTGTGTTTTAAGGCGTGTGGTGATTTGGGGGGCTCTAAGATGTTTTGGCAAGACTGACAGAGAAAGGGGAATTTGAATGTCACAGTGTAGGAGTTAAGAAGCAACAAAGAAGAAATCCACAAGCTGCTGTATATTCTCAGACCTCTGAAAATCTCTTGGAGACCAAAAAAAAAAAAACCACAGAGAAAATGGGCTGGCATGAAGCCTAACATACTTTTGGAGGGGGAAAAAAATTACAGTAAAAAGCTATCATAATGTGCTCTGGCTGAAACCTAAACCCATGAAGTTTGTGGTCCCCAAGTGTTGCTGATTTCATCCTGGGTGTTATCTTAACTTGTTTACTTTGCAACCAAAAGAAAACTCACAGACAAAAAAAAAATCCTATTTCAGGAAGTGGCAACATCACAATTCCAAGAAAAACTCAACTGAGGACTGTCTGGCTTGTCTTATAAAAAATCTACAGAAATACGCAGCTTAGAAAAACAGAGCTGTCTAAGATGAGCACAATACAACTGCTGCTAGGGGCTGTGTAGGTGCACATCTAGGTTACGTACAACACCACAGGCTGTCTTCTCCTTCCTGAGTCTGTCTCAAGGCTACTGTGCCTTGGCTTACCACCAATTTAATGCTGTCATTCAGACAGCTACTTGGAACAAAACTTCTCAGCCACTGGCTGTTCTGTTAGTCCTTATACCTGCCTCAGTCCCTATTTTTGGCCAAGCAACACCTGTTTTTTAGGACAGTATTCAAAACTGTGAGAGGAGACCAAAAATTCTGTCACAGGGAAAGAATGCCAAGTGACAGAGAAATCACACGGGTGAAGTACTCATTCTGGAGCTGGGAACACGATGCACTTATTTATTTTAGCATGCATAGCCCAATACCAGTGCTCCAGGTGAAGTTACTGTTCTGTTACAATATGGGATTCCTGTCACTCTGTTACTAGATGACAAATTGTCTACACTTGGTGAGCTAACACAATACTTATTCCTCAAAGACCACTGGCCTATGAAACAGCTCAATGCCCATTGTGTGAGAAGAGAGAACTGGAAGTTCACCAGCTGCAGTGCCCTGCCAACTTATTAAATCAGCCGTAACATTGGGGTCTCTGAGCACTAGCCATCACTGAAGAGAATCCCAGAGCAGAAGAGCAAATGTGCAAAGGGGAGGGAAAATATGTTAATGATTTTAAGGAAATTATTACCATATGTATGTTTATTCTGGAAAATTGAAGAATACTTACGTAAAATACAGTATATAAACAAAAACTTTGCTGTACTCAGCATGCATGACTTTCAGAGGAGATACCCCCCGTGCATCCAGTCAAATAAAAAATGCCTGCTTCTCAATACTATATTGGTGTTAAGGAGTTTTTTATTCTGCCAGATTGTTGGTAACAACTCCATTTTTCTTTGTAGATTGACCGCAAATAAGACTTTCACGTTTCACTTTAAGAAGTTTCTTAGCCTTGTAAGTATGCAGCTTTAAACAAAGAGTACACAAATTACTCAGTCTAGAAATCAAATACAAAAGGATTCAAAATCTATACATAACAGCATCAGTGCAGTTACTGCTATTGCAGTGTTTCCTAGTCTAGAAAATCTCCATGCATTCAGAAAATTCTAATTCACTGATCTAGTTAACTCAGGTCACGGTCAAAGCATAATCTGCTAGATGAAGAACTTGGCTTGGTCTTTTTCTAGAGTATATTAACGTATCCTCTCTTTTCAAACACCTACTTCACAAGTCATGGATCTCATTTTTTTCCTAGTAGAATTTTACTAATGTGAGTCAAAACCCATTGTGGAGGAGCGTGCACTAAGACTATCTGTATTTTCCTTCTAATGGTCACTAAACTTGTATTCAGGCCTCATACAAGTCTCTCATATATAAGTGATACCTGCAGTAAGACCTGACATGGCTGGCTTGCGTCTCTACCCTTCTAGGAAACACTGATGTAGCTTCCCTCATTGTAGAAGACAATTCAAAGCACTGATCTCTACCCTTGCTGGTATCAGGGGTTGCCTGGGAAGCAATTTGATTTAGCACCCAGCCAGCTTTTTCTACGGCAAGAGTCAAGCAAACAGAATAGTATGAGTTACTGGTACCAGACCCTGTTCTGAGAAGAGACCTGCCTCAGAAGTGCCGCCTGGATTATGAAAGACTGTATCGGATGTATGTTGGGGCAGGCAACTCACCCGTGTTCTTGTTCCTTTAATTATTTCTTAAGCCCACGGAATAGCTGCCCCCAGTCCTGTCAAATTTACATGCTGACGCTTCCCCCTGTTGTGACCCTTCCCAAACGCCCGTAGCGGTCCCAGTCGTGCCACCAGGGGTCAGGTAGAACCCAGCACAACCAAGCTGGGCTCAGAAGCCTCCTGTGTGCAGCGAGCAGGGTGCAGGCAGAGGAGCTGCCCGGGAGTGTCCGCAGGTGTGGCCCACAGGGCATCCCGCTGAGCCGCGGGTTGGCTCCCGGAGGAGCGCAGCCTGCGGAGGCCGTGCCAGGTGCCTGGAGGTTCTGCGGAGGCCGTGCTGGGCTGCCTGGAGCCCGGGGAGGCCGTGCTGGGCTGCCTGGAGCCCGGGGAGGCCGTGCCGGCTGCCTGGAGCCCGGGGAGGCCGTGCTGGGCTGCCTGGAGCCGACCTGTGGTGCTGATGCCATCTGCTGGCTACAGCGTTCCCCAGCCGCGGCCTGCGGGACGGCCCGCACACACCGCAGCGCGCACCTCGCCGCCTTCTTGCTGTGGAAAGCTGAGGGGCTGGGAAACCATGAGAGAGCTGACCGGGGGGAACGACCCGCAAAAGAGCAAAGTAAGCATCTAGAGAGTGCCGCTAGTCCTCCTCCACCTGCCCTGGCGTAAGTCCTGGGAAAGGAAGCTTAGGAGGGAGCAGTTGTGTCGCTCCAGCTCAAAGGGCCTTTGAATGTTCCTTCCTTACATAGCCAGCATAGATCTACTCACAGGATGCAACAACCTAGAAATTTTCCATGGTGGAAAACAGTGCTTATTCTGAAAAATGGATCTGTGCTGGCACGTTGTATGGCAGCAGCGGTGGGTTGTGGCTCTGGCAGTGCCCTCCTCCCGAGGCCAGTGGGTGACACAGCGTGGGCAGCTGGGCGGCCTTAGTCCTGTAGTGATCCCACAGCGGGTGAATATGGAACGGGGGCAGGGGACCACTCACTGCTCTCACTGATGTCCAACACACTTGGTCACTTTAAGGAGCTCAGAAGTCAAATGTTTTCTGTGGACTGAGAGAAACCTACAGTACTAGCAAGCATTGTGACTTGGAGTCAGATCTCAGCACAGCAGCTCTCCCAGAAGAGTAGAGAGCCAGAAGAAGAGTGAACTTACAGGGACCAAATCAGTGTGCATGTTAAAGTGCAGTTACTTGCCAATGTAAAATGTAAATTACCAGACAATGGAAGCCCCTCAACAGTGTTGTCAACAATAAGCTAAGAAAATTCAAAACATCTAAACTTTCAGTTGTTGAGATTCCATGGCCATGAATGACTTACATTTACCATCAGTTGTACTGAATAAAATTTTAAGATGTATGGTGAAGAACAACAGAGGAGTTCCAGAGAAGTGCTACTACTGAGACACATTTAAAAATGGAATTTGATTGCTTTTGAATATGTGTACCCTAAATTCCATTTCATAACAGTGCTCATGTGATGATCTCAGTATTTCCAGAAAGTGATATTATATTCCATTAGGTGCACCAGCCTGAGTAGATGACACCACTTTGTTTGGTTTCTGACCTCACCTCCCCATCCCGTTTCATGATGTGTGATCTCTTTTGCAAACAGATAATCTCATATCTGAGACAAATAAACTTTTCACATTGTTGCAGAAGGGGTGTCACAGCTGTAATGGTCTCAGCCAGTACATTTGTTCCGATGAGAGTTTTATCTCTCCCTACAGCTCTAACCTCACTTTTACCCAAAGATATCTTTTTAGGAGCCCAGCCTGATCTCTCTGATAGTGCTGGTGCAACCTTGGCTGGACACAAAAAATTACCCCATGAAATTCTAACTCTAATCATGTATATTAGCTCCAAATGTCTTCAGACCTGGTTATTCAAGATAATGGCTAGTCTCTTACTGTGAACTACAAGATATACCATCTGCTAGACTTAAGCTAAAAATGCCTTGATTAAAGAAATGCTAGCAAAATCCCGCTAATTAATGAATAATATTGTAATTTAAATTTGTATTTCCTGCAGTTCACTAATTGTGCCCTTCTGTCTTTCTCTCCTTTAAATTAAGACGTTAGCTACGTTCTATTACAAATCACTTTATTCTTGCATAGCAGATCCTTACTTACTATTTTTGTATAGTATAATAATCCCCAAGCCACCAAGATGTTTGATGTTATTTTTTTCTCAGCCATTTTCCTTTTCACAACCTTCCTTCTTGCTGTAGTCCATCAGCTAAGGCTGATGGAATTATGCATTGGGAGAGGAAATTGAAATGCATTGGGAATAAAAAGAAGCACAGGAAGAAGGAGAGAGCAGAGCTGATTCTGTGACAGACTTCTCTCATGACCTCAGGAGTCCTCCTACTTCCCCTCACGCTGTCATGCTTAACAAAACCACGTTTGAATCGGATCACCCCTTACAAAACGACATTTTTAGATCATCATGTTCAGTGGAATTCTGACTGACAGGAGCCTCAGTACGTGAGTTTCTGTAACAGGCATACCATACAATTTTTTGCACTGCAAATTCTTCTGATATGATGGTGCATCAAGCAGTTTTTTACTGCATGCCAATGTAACCATATTTCATAAGTAAAAAGTTTCATAAGTAAAAAGGACTCCAAACATGAATAATGGATGGTTGTAAATAGGTAAACCAAAGGTTTGTGGGAGTCCCAGTAATTTCAGCGTTATTGGGTATGAAACATGATGCTCATTTAATATGAATCAAAAGCAATGGCAGTAAGCCACCTTACCACAGGAAATAACTCCAAATTCTTACACTTGTATTTTATTTGATTGTGCCTAGTGACTCTCAACATCACTCCAACAAACGTTAAGGTTTACAAATGGCCAAAGGTAACATTCTCTTCTGATGCAAAGTGACCTGCCCTGAAAGTGTACTTTTAACAGCTAATTTCATGGAATGGTCAATGGAGGAGAAAGGATCCACACCTCTCAAAATTAATATATTGGGTGCTTACATTGCAAGGTTCCAAGAATCACCTTCATGCATCATGATTCAATGTACACAAAGGCAAAATGTCCGATGGTTGCTAGACCACTGAGTGGAACTGCTCAGGACAGAACTATCCATCATGGATAGACCTTTTTTAAATTTTGCTTACAGTCTCAGGTGAAATTAACAGCAAAGCAAAGGTCATCAAGTACTTTAAAAGCACTGCTACTGCTGTAGATTGAGGCCCCATCAGAGATTATGCAATAATTTGGTTTTATTTGCTGATCAGAAAACCACTCAATGAAGATGCTCCTTTCCCTTTTTGGGAGAAGAGGCATTGATGTTTATTTCTTCATTCCTTTGAACTTAAGCTATTTATAGAGTGATGTCCCACTCCAGCTAGTACCACATACCTTATAAGGAGAATAAGTTCAAATGTGTGATATGAATACCAATTTCAGTATAATGAAATAAGCGATTTCTTTCACTGACAAGATCTTAAAAAACAGGAAGAGCCAATCTGATATTGGCTTAGAAATACACAGATCCGCTAAAACCTTTCTGGGTGGACAATGAAAAATAACCGTAAAAATTTGCTTTCGTACAACAGAACAGGACCACAAATATATCTTAGTTTTTAGCTGGGATTCAAAAGAAAATGAAATGTGTTCCATCCCTGCCTTACAGCAGCATTTACAACCACACTGGCCAACTCCATATAAATTTGGCTGCAGGGTAAATACTCAAGTCATCTCTTTAGAGCTCAGTTCTAAAAGATTTGTGAAAAAGAGAGGACAAAATAATGCTGCCAAATACCAATCTGTTCCTCTAAAAAAGGCTGGGCAAGCATATTATTCAGTGCTGGAGAACTCCTACAGAAATCATTTACAGGCTTTAAGAGTGCCACAACAACAGAAAAATAATCAAACACTGCATTTTTAGACAATAATGCAGCCAGAAGCACAAAGACCTGCTGGATCATGTCAAAAGGAGATCAGTTAAGTATCTAGAAAGCATCTGGAGCACAAGTCTTATGAGAATTGGCTGAGGCAGCTGGGAGTATTTAGCCTGGAGAAAAGAAGGCTCAGGGGAGTCCTTATCATTCTCTACAACCGCCTGAGAGTGTAACCAGGTGGGGTTGACCTCTTCTCCCATGAAATTAGCAGTAGGACAAGGAGAAATGACCTCAAGATACGCACCATGGGAGATTCAATTTGAATACTAAGAGAAATCTCTTCACTGAAAGAATAGTTAATCAGTGGAAAAGTTTGCCCAGGGAAGTGGTGCAGCCACCATTCCTGGAGGTGGAATGACATGTAGATTATGCACTTAGAGACATGGTTTAGTGGTGGACTCAGCAGTGTCAGTTTAATGTTTGGACTTGATGATCTTAAAGGTCTTTCCCAACCTAAACAATTCTTAGATTCTATACTTCTGTGAAACTACCCTGCTATTTTTGAAGAAATTTTGAACTCCATGGGTCCCTGCTCTATAACTCATGGACAGTAGTCAGTACAGAGACCTACTGATTTCACAGGGCAACAGGAAAGAAAGAATCTAAAATACACAGCTGAGGAAATGCATCAACTACAGACAAAAGATTAATGAGCTTCAGTGGAGAGTATAATGGAGAGAAGAGTTGTCCTCAGTCCTGGCTCTGAACAGGAAAGAAATGTAGTTTTTCAGACAGAAGAATATTCTTCAGCTGTGCTGGACTTCCTAAAGGACCTTATACTGTCATAGCAAAAATCTGATCATCTCTAGAATGACGGCAAGTCATTAGTGTTGTTTTCTTCTGTCTGTGACCTTCATCATGCTATGAACAAAAGTCTGTCAAATCCTTTCTACCATAAACGGCATCTAAAGTCAGGATAACTTTCTGATCTCTCGTGTGAGGATTAACTAAATCTATATATGCATAGTCCAAATTATGGTAATATTTATTCCTGAGGACAAAGTAATAAAGTCACGTAGCATAGTTCTAAGTCCATAATAGAGCCCAAGGAACAAAAAACTGTCTCTGTTCTCTACTCAGTGCATTACTGAGGTAAATTGATGACTCCTACACAGTAATACAAGTCACCAGTGCAGTCAGCTTATCAGTAATTAGCATTGCGCAGACATAAAATAAAAAGATAATTAATTCGTGAGTTTTAAAGCTTCTGCTCACATAGGGACAAATTTTCTCAGTATATGGGGATGTGTGTGACTTACAGAGTCATCTTAGTGCTCAAGGGAGTGGAGACATTCTTAATACTTCACTGAAAGGACATGGAAATAGCTGCTTGACTGGTCAGGACTGAGGGAACCCCAGATTTAAATCTCCAGATGGCTTGTGAAGCTCCCTTTCATGTGTTCAGTAGATATAACACATCAGTATTCGATAACTTCTTATTTCCTGGCTCTTCTTTTGGCTTGCAAGGGAACCTCATATAAATTACTTTCGTAGTGTCATTAGCACTAGGATTAAAAAAAAGGCTGATATTTATACTGACTTCTTTCAGAAAATTCTTCCCGGTTTTTGCAATCAGTGTTTCATTTATACAAGCAAATATAGATTCCAGCTTGAAAATCAGATTACATTGATCAACAGTGTCAACAATGCCTATGTCAACAAAGAGGATGTAAATCTAGTGAACTAAAATATATAATGAGTATCTTAAAGCTGGGCAATATGCTGGTGTAAAGCATGCTTTCAGAAGCAGATCTGGCACCAACAAAGTAATAAAGGGCTGGCACATCCATTTTCTTTCAGACATAAATTTTTCAGACATCATCTGAGCAAAACTCTCTCTGCTATCCACAGGCTGACGAACCTATCACTGTTGGCACCTCCTAGTGAAAATGGCTCTTACAACACATAAACAGATGCAGGACACAGAGATATGAAAAGTAAGAAATTATCATGTTGCAAGAAGTAAAAGGGCTGTGAATCTTTCTGATTAGAAATTATGTCCTTGCCCACTCAGCACATCTGTGAATAATAAAAGCAGAGAGTCAGATATGCTTAACACCTGTTGCTTGTTTTGAAGCATGCAGTAGAGAAGAGCCCCCCAAACTTCCTGTGTGCCTCTGCTACCACATGTCTACATCAAAAGCAGTACCTGGTCTTCTACAATGTTTTACCCACCTCTACAAATGCGAAGACCATGCATACATGACCATCCCACAGTTGCTCACTTTATAACTGGCAGACAAAAATGTGACCTTGTTCTGGCCAGGCAATTCTACTCTGTTTTAAAAGTGCACTGTACATTGGTTTCCTATGCCTTCTTAACTGTTACTTAGTATGAACACTCAACACAGGAACAGAGTACAAAAACAGGTAATACAGGTTGTGTTAAAAATCAAACAGAATGGAGGAGACCTCCAACCTGAAAATGTACAGGTAATTTCCATTTAGTGTTACTATGCTTCAGTACACCAAATCAATACTTCTTTAAAAGGATGTATTCGTACTTTTTTTAACTCTATACTCAAGGCTTTCTGGCATATTTCCTTCCTCCACTTGCATCCATTTTTTATAAAAATACACTGACAGCAAAGATTAATTTTTCGAATTCTAGGAAAATTCTCATGTTTGGTTAGACATTCCACACATAAGGACAAGCAGCTGCACTGGCAAGTAAGGATCTTCAACATTGTGACTTGGCCATTAGTGAAACATCGTCAGTTAAGTTTTACAGTGATTTTAAATCACTAGATGGCGATGTAACAAGCAGCTTTACAAGTACTGCAGATGCACCGGGGACAGAAAACTGGTTTTGTGCAACGAAAGATAGCTCATTTCAAGTGGAAAAAGTGAGAATAGGTAGAATGTAAGGGGAGAACATTTTATTTTCTTTCAAATGAACAGGAATTAAGGCTCAGTTTGGATTAGAAACGTCAGAGGAAGATTTTCAGTTAAAAGACTTCTCCAAAACCTGCATGAAAGGATTATTTTTAATACAAGTTCTAATTTTATTGGCTTTATAAGGAGCTATTAAGTAATGGAAGAAACACTATCATTGTGTCCCAAAGATTTCCTGAAGCAGACTGTAACACAATGACACTATTCACTGTGTGGCTGCTCTTTGAAATAAATATGCTTTAAAACTATTCTACTTTACAAAATTCCCTCAGAAAAAAGAGACAAAACCAAGATGAAAATCTGAGGCACTTTAACTCAAAAATAAACAATTTTCCGCCTGCCACTGCTAAAATTAGTATCATTGAAGTGATGCTTCATTGAGGTTAATGGGATAACTCATGTGCACTCACTTGTCACTGCCAATAAAGAAAGGTTATATGCTGACTTAAACAGCAAGTATTTGACACCTATAAATTAACTGTGGGAAATTACTTCCAAGTATGGGACAGCAGCTGCTGCAGATCTATGTAAAACTGCAGAAACCTAAGACTGGGGGAAAAAAAAGAAGAGGTATGTGAAGCCCATTCCATAGTGAGAGAGGCATATTTGAAACTTACGCCAGAAAAAATGCTGCCAGAGACTCAAATAAAAAAAATAAATTCGAAGTCCACATAACTGTTGGCATCAGAGAAAGCTCCAAACAATTCAGTGTCTGCAGTGAATACTGTGACTTTCCTCCTTTCCAAATCTACTGTGGGCTTTTCTGGGCCATCTAAAGAGTGCACATCAACTAGGTTAGACATATATCTGTGTCTACAGAACAGTAGCTCTGGGACATCGCATCCCAAAGCAGCAACTCCATACATTATGGTACTTCTGGAGCATAGAGAAGCAGCCAAAGTTTCTAAAGGGAAGCTGGAAGGGGAAACTCCCAGGGCTGGATGAAGGGATGAGGGCACCTGGTACTGGCAACATCGCTATCACCACAAAGAGAAGTCATATGGGAAGGGCTGCTGCAGAGTGGATGAGATGAAATAAAATAAGTTAACACACAAAGCAGCTGACTTTGAGGAAGGAATTCCTGAGATGAAACTTCTCTCCTTTTTGAAAGCTTGACAAAACATTTATTTCAAAATATTTTGGTTGGGTGTTTTTTAAATTAAATCTGATTGTAATCTGTATTACCAAATCTGAGTGTACTCTGTATAACTTGATTAGTAAGGTCTGTAAAATATGCTCCACTCTTTCAATTTACAACATTCAAAAAGATCTTTACCTTAAAAATCATCTATAAAACATGCACCAAGGTAAAAAGTTTTCGCCGTCTTTTTGATAGTGAATGTTTATAGCTTCACATAGGAAAAGAAACTTTCATCATTTTGTGTTTTTCAGATGGTTGCTGGTAGAGCATGAAAAAGAGTTCAAGATTTTCTGATCAACTCCATGTTGCCTGAAGACAGTCATCCAGTTATTAATGGTTAGTGCAGCTGAATTAGCAAGGATTTCTCAAAAAACTTTCTGCTAGGATTCAGCTGACTACTATATTCCCTTGATCAGAGGGAACAAACAGAAATGCAGAATCTCCTAAGTGCACGTATTTCATGCTTCACAGTCAGAAAGCCTGCAACCAAAGTTAGGTTAGTGGAGCAAACCAAGGTCATTAAAATTTTCTACTAGCTGAGGCTTCTAAAAGTAAAGGCAATATCCTGCCTGTCTTCTAGTTTTAGTGGATTTGATCTGACAACAGAGAATAACTCTGAAACTATTCACCAGTTAGTCCCACAAATGAATTAGGATTGCAGCATGTTGCTGGAGGTTATGCTAGAAACTTAAGAATCACTCCCCAGTGCAGTATGGTCAATTGGATACAGATAATGCAAACACAAGTCTGCCCTTTTGGAGCCACACAAAAAAATGGAGAAAATGTCAGTGAAGTGCAGAGTTATAGAATACAGACTGTCTGCAGTCACTGTGTTTTCATTAACAGAATCTTCTCTACTCCTAAAATAGTATTCCAATAATATGACAATCTCCCTTTCCTCTAATACTTTGCAACACAATTAGACAAGGAGCAGGGCAGCTCTGAAGAAAAGGAGTTACTTAAGGTGAGATCAGAAACATGGTGTTTACTCCCTAGAGGAATATTTGGGAATAGCCTGTGCAGATATAAAATGGACATTGCTGCCCAATCACACTTTGTAAGGTTTTTTTAAAATATACATATGGGCAGGTGTTTGAAAGTATAACAAAACTGATAAAAATAATCCATCTAAGCAGGAAATTTTGGGTGTCCTGGTTCCTCTAAATATCCCTTTCATTATCCGCAAGAAGTCGTATGTTTTCCGTTACTAGAGAATCCAAGTGCCTCATAATTTTTTCATCAGTCTATGAGAGCAGAAGAATTGTTACCTCTGTTTCCACATTTCTTTGTGACAGAAAAGCTCAAAGGTATTTAAATCCTGGTTCTCATATACAGATTAGACTAGCGATATTATCAATGATAGTTCAAAACCTGAATAGTCCTGAGGATCAGAGACGGAGCCCACAGAACCTGTGTACATTATGTACAAATTCAGGAGCTGAACAAATGAACAAACAAATCCAAGACCACAATCACCAACAAACCTGATAGTACTTTAGTCCTTGAGGTTCTGTTTAACAGCCATATTCTGTGAATGCTTGGAGTCCATTGCCAGGACTGATTTCTTCTATCTCATCTTGCTTCTAGCTGAGGTTCACAAGTTTTTTGTGGGATGGTGTATATTATATGGGATTCCAGTGTCTTGATACCTCCGTGGATCTGATTTTGTAAATTGCCACCCAGACACTTTCTGAGGAAGTCTTTGTATAAAATAGACACTATTTTCTCAGAATACAGCCCATACCTCTGGGTTAAGCATTTTCAGTTTTAGTACAGTTTGAGCTGCCTGACTTTTTCTGTGTCAGAAACAATAATGGAAGACATGGCACCTTTCCAGAAATCTGTAAAAGTAACAGAAAAGGCAGGCATCTCCCAGACCTCTGTAAAACTAATTTGGAGAGCTCCCAAATTGCTTAAGTAAATTAAGTATTAATCACTTCTCATACCAACTTTTTTTTTAGTCTGAATAGGTGGCTCAGACAGATAATTAGGATTGCAGTTCTTCTCCTGATTTAACCAGATTGTGTAAATAGCAATTTACCAAAGAGAGAAAATCCAAGTCTTTACACAGCCTCGTAACTTCTGAAATGGAAAGGAAATGTAAATGGGAGCAAAACAGGAAATCAACTACATTGATTTAACATGTGAGGATCTAATTATTGTGAAAGAAACTAAATTGTCAATGATCCAACAAGGACATTTTGTTTCCCTGCCAGAGATGAGTGTTGACAAGCAGCTCTTGTAACACTTGCAGTGATACCTCTTTCAGCTGCAGGTGTACTGAAACAAACCAAAAGGTTGAGATTTAGCTCTAACAGGAAAAATTCTGTTGTCAAGTATTTCCTCCACTAGTCCAGAAACATCAGGGCACTTTTCAGACTCAACAAGAAAGCAAGCTGTAACCCACATGGGTTTCACTGTGGTTTTTCACACACATTTTTGTTTCTGTTCCTCTATGGGACTCACAGATAGCAAATGCATGGAGGACATGACATACACATAAAAGATTTGCTATAATGGTAGGAAATCCTAGGGACTGAAAAAGGCATATGACTTCCAAACACTGTGAGACCTTGGTATTTGGTATTCAATGCCAAACTAATCACTGAAACCAAAACTGTTAACAACTACAGACCACATGCTACTCGTCAGAACCTTTGTGGCTGGACCATCTCTTCCTTATGCATTATATGGAGCAGAATTCAGCCTTCAAAGACCCTGGTAACCTCTGACAACTTATAGGTAGCCATTAACTTCACCGCCACTTAGGCACACTAAAAAAAGAAACTGCAGGCTTTCAGGTGTTCAGCTTCACATTCAAGTACTGAACAGCTGGAACTGATGTGGCACAAGCATGTGATTGTTAAGTTCCACTGCAATGGACATGCGCAATGCAAGAAGGGAAGGAATTGCACACACAGGGAGAAGGTGACTAAACCTCCTTTTCTGCCTAGGTCCTCAGAGTTGGACTTTTGCAATCCTTAGAAAACACAGTGATACATATTAACACTTAAATTTTGGTGAGAACCTTCACCTGTGTGCCACTGGACTGGCATTTCTAGTACTCCTGACCATCTTTCTTTGTCCTAGTTGATAAAAAACTCCCCAACTGTACAGAGAGATCAAAATAAACACACTTTTCACTTCACTACCTTGTTAACAAACTCCTGCTATTTGTGTAGTCCAGCAGACTGACGCAAAGTCCTTTAATCAGTCATGCACCAAAGCTGGCCAAAACTAATTTGTGGGAAAGGTGATTGTTTCTCTGCACGCTTCTACAGCAAGTACAAGTAATCCAGAAGGCTGTGAGTTTGTTAACAAAACTAATTTAAATGTGCTGTACGCATCACTAGGCAGTATGGTTCCCTACCATTTATTCAAAGCCATTCCACCAGTAAATGACAAAAAGTGTGCACAATTGCAGTGTGCACTCCTGTCATCACTTTTCAATTGGTTCTTGAAAGCATTTGTAGTGCCCAGCAGACGGCATTCTCACTAGACCACTGATGATAATTGATCGGATAGGATGCTAACTAGCCAGTTGGAGTTTTCTCCAGGGTCTAACCTCCAATGTGATTTTCCAGATCCTTTCATGCTTCTGGGTCTAGCTGCCCTTTTCTAGTTACTTCCTACCACCAGAGCAGGACTAATCAGTGCTTTAATAAAAGAGAGTTCATTAAAGCTGACTAAAATCAAGAACCTTTGTTCATGAATTGCTTTGAAATCCACGCAAATTTTAAAGGTGTTTGTATGCACACCGAGAATTATTCCATATTATGCTGCTTGTCTTCTTTAAATGGTGATTTAGGCTATTTACACAGATTATAAGCACAGCAATCAAATATACAATTTGAAATGTGGGAAGTTGCATGAATTCCATGTCTGTTTTCTCTAACCGTGATGGGATGATTTATATCACCAAGCAACTGAAGAAATGAAAATTTTATAATCAAGGGAGGTACTTTAAACAGTTTTTTGTGAGACTTCAAGCTCACAATCCTCTCTTTTTCCAATTAGCTTATTACAGTATGGGTAGAATTTACAGACACTGGCCAAAAAAAAAAAAAAGAAAAAGCATGGGAGCTTACCCTCACAGCTGATTTTTTAAATTTCATTATTTCAATTTCCTACATTTTCTGTTATATCTTTGGCTCCCAAAGCCTAGTTTATAAACATTAAAGGCAGATGACTAAGGCTAAACACATCAACATGTCAAAAATATCTCCCATTATTTCAGTTTTGTCTCTTTATTATACTCAGTTCTAGTTGTAAGAAACATTACATGTATTTATTTAATTGGAAAATAAAAATTGTTCATTCTTTGATAAGCAATGCTGCCAACATTTCTGTAATGGTAAAATCAAGAGTTTCAGCAGGCTGCATTCTGGGAG
Organism: Grantiella picta; assembly: GCA_013397955.1. NCBI lineage: Eukaryota > Metazoa > Chordata > Aves > Passeriformes > Meliphagidae > Grantiella > Grantiella picta. The sequence goes on from VZRM01009863.1 coordinate 515,836, forward strand.
CAATGCCAACAACAGACTGGAGAATCTAGAGTAGCTTTCAGTATCTTTTCACTCCCATATGGAGATACTTCAAAACAGAAACAGAGGTGTGCTATTTATAACCACAGTACAGGCTCAGTGTCCCCCACTGAAGTGACACACAGAACTTGGTCACCAAAGGGAGCACATGTACTACCCACTCCCCTGCTGTGTTGCTGTTTTCTGGTTTTATTCAGACATCTGTCAGTGATTATTAGCCACAACAACTGTAATGAGCTAGATATGATTTCTGTTTAAAGAGTGCTAAGTGCAAGTCCATTTTTGGTTCAGATTACATGCACAGGCTTAGTGGGTGAAAAGCAGCTGTCATCACCAAGGTTTCTGCGAAGAGCTGTTGACTCCCTTCTCCCAGCAGTGGTACAGACTGGAGTACCTGTCTTAGCAATTTGGGCAACATTTCTCCCAAACAGGACACAAACAGGATGTGGCAGCCTCCAGCATTGTTCATCCCCTATCTCCCACCATACCACATTTTGCTTATGAAGGACATGCATGGGAAATCTGCAGGATCCACCACTGTCTATCGCCTGCCATAAATATTCCTGTAAAATCCTGGAGGTATTTTCACCTCCTCCAAAAGGCTCAATTTCATAGTTGGTCCCAGAGCGATGAAAAAGTGGCTAGTCTGCTCTATCATCAGAACATGAGGAGGACCAAAGTGCTTCAAAACTGCCTCCAGGCCAGGCCCCCAGCCAGACCATAATGTTTGCGTCTGGCAGACACCTCCTTGTTCCTGTGGCTTTGCCTTTGTTGCTTTGTAGCCTGGTTGTGCAGGGCTTTCCCTTCCAGCTACATGGTTCCTGGTGGCTGGTACTGATGGAGTGCCTAAATTAATTGTATGGCCCATGCACAGCTTGCCTCTGTCCTCTGCTGGCCAGTGGATGGGAGGTCACCACACTGCTTCAGCTCAAGCCACTCAAGAGACAAAGCAAACCACATCCTTGTTTTCCAGAAGGCTGCACAGCATAGGAGAGAGTAGGGCCTTTTCACAACATACAGATTTTGTGCATAGAATTTATCCTCCCACTTAAGACTTTCTTCCTCATAGTTACAGCTCTTTGAAGCCAGTTTATTTGCTCTGCTAAACCCTGCAGCTCTGCCCATCTGCAGCAGATTTATCAGATACTGCTATTATCATAATGCATTTAAATTTCTTTTACTGAAGCTATAGGGAGAACAGCACTCTTGGGATGAGTTCTCCAAGCTGTGGATAGCTGTGAATATCCAAGCTGTGACAAGAGTCAACTCCAGCAGAGCAACAGAACACTTGAAGGTGCAGTATCTTTTTCTTCAGGAAAACAGCTTTGCTGGTCTAAGGGAAAAACTTTTTGGTGCCTGCCTTAGATGTGCAATGAGCTGCACAGCTGCTGTGCTGTGATAATTCTTCTATGACTGATGATGGCTTAGCTTAAGAGGAAACCCTTCTGGAAAACATGAGGAGAGCTCAAAAACCATGGGAAAAATAATACAGCCTGAGAATATAAACATGATCTGGACTTCCAAACACTCATAAGAAATTAATGACTGTCAGCTAGCAGGACAATCCCTCCTTAATGTTTCTCCTGCTTGGTCTGAGAGAAGCAAGCATAATATAACAATAAATTTCCTTTATGATCCTTAAAATTGGCAAAGGCAGGCTTTCTTAGCAGATTTACGGAATGCTGGAGAGCTTGATATGGAAAGCATTTCCCATTGCACACTTTCAATATGAAGAAAGCCTGATGTCCTCCCTGTTGAAGTCACAAAAGAAACATTTCTCACGGTATTTCCTATTCAGCTCCCCTGTCACCAGGCCTCTGCAGTCCATCTGGGTCTCTCAGCCGAGGGCTGACAGCAGGTTTGGCTTCAGGGACCAGATGGTTACAGTATCTGTCAGCAACTCAGGTGTAAGTGTCTTTTGCCTTCTGTTGTCAATACCAGGAAAGTGAGGATTTGGTTTAAAGTCCTCAGAGAGCAATGGGAACTGTTTCATCAAATCAGTCAAGTTATTTCATGAACTAAAGACCTAAATAGTGTCATTTCCACTTCAGCTTCTCAGGAAGAAAGAAAAAGTAACGCTACCAGAAAAACTGGGGAAGGATCTGAAAAATGCTGTTCCAGGGATGAAGAAATGAAAGCTAAGCAGAAAGGGTTACATAAGGATATCACTTATTTGTCTTTCCAGGCACCTGGGAAACCTGGATTTGATTATAAGCTCAACAATCCAGCATTCCTGCACATAAGAAGTTTTCTGAAGTATCAGGCATGAAGCTAGGTTGGGTCCCATCGCCAGCAAAATTAGGAAATAGACCAGCCCCATTTCTGTAGAAAATAGTACTCCAAGATGTTCATTTAAATAGATTTTATTCAGCCAGTTTGGCAGATTGGTTCTTCGCAAGTAGATTCAACCAAGTGTAAGTACAAGAAGGCAGGTAATCTATAAGCTGGGGCCAAAAGCCAGCAGGTATATCCTGTTTTCATATTTCCCTACCAGAAACATGGGGCTGTAATACCATGAGAGCTCAGCTCAGTTTGGTCTTAAGACAGTCAATTGGACATACCAGAAAATCAAAAAAGATTCATCTGAATGCTGGCAAACTGAGATAATTGTGCTTCAAAACCTGCTTAAGCCCTTATTTAAGCACAGGACTGTGTTTCTACAAATGCGCAGCATTAGAATATATGGATGGCCATTTTGAGGTAATGCAACACAATTCCAGCAGCCCCTAAATAAAGCAAGCATTGTGGCCACACAAAAGCTGACAGGGTACCACACCTCCATTTCCTTAAGCACTTTCTCTTAAATAACAAGCAAACAACATCACTATGCTTCCAACGGTTGAAAGAGGAGCTATACTGCCTATTTCTGATACAGGTTGTATAATTTGTGCTTTTTCAGGAAAGATTTTACCTATATTGACATCGATAAATTTGCATAGAAAGAAAAAGCTGTAGAACCTTCTCAGAGGAGGTGTATACGGTAATGAAATTTAGAGTGTTGCACCAGTATTACATTGACGGTGTAAGGAACTAATCGTAATATACGCCTTTTAATCAAGTCTTTGTATGTAAAGTGTGGTGAATAACTAGTTAAGAGCATTCCATTCTGCTGATTGGATCCTTCACAGTAAGGAAAGCTTTCAGCCTTGCACGGGTGAGAGCAACAATATCTTATGCCAAAGGTTCATTAACTACTGAATAACAAACAATTCCTTTTAGTGTCACTGAGTGTCCCCTCCCTAGTTTTAAAAGGTGAGGAAGATTGAGTAGAAACCCTGAAGTATCCTATGATGCCTTGTTCCATTGAAGATTATTCTGTCACTGCTTTCCAACTCTTGCCTAACTCAGAACTGGGTATATGGCAACCTCTACCTACAGCCATCTCCCCAGCTCTGATTATTTTTGTTGGCTTTTTACAAACCCCCTCCATTTCAGACGCAAGTGCAACAAGGTTCAAGGCAAGGTTCCCCCTTTGTTTGGTGCAGTTACACTATTTTTATTTCAGCATAGTTTTACATTGCATTCTGCTTCTTTCCTGCTTTGATACCCTTCTTCTGGATTTTTACACTTAATATTTCACTGTGAGCTGTTGCACTGGCAACCATGCAGTAGCAAGGAACTCAGATATTCCCCTCCCTTTTTTAATCTTTCTACAATTTAGTCATCTATGGTTTCGTTTCTCTCCTAGTAAGGCCTTATTTGTCTCATACCTTTAAGAAGGGGAGAAAAATGAAGGAAAACTCTAGTCAAGACTAATTTTTTTTTTTAAAAAAGACAAAAAAGAAGGCTTGGCTTTATGTTAGAATACCATCCTCATAACACCCTTACTTGTGAAGTAATGTTTTTGTTACATCTAAGCCAAAAATTTAAAATTTTTTTTCAAAACGGGAAAGCAATTAGGCATAAAAAAAGGTGATACAACTACAGTTGAGACAACTGATCTCCTAAGCCACCAAACTGTTAACCATTGTAGAACTCAGAGGAAGCCAGGGAAAATCATCTTCATGTGGGCTGATTAATATCTTTGCTGTCCTGGAGAAAGAGCTTCTGTGTTTAATAGTACCAGTCCAGTTCCATGCAGTATGTTTACACTGCATACATACACTCTGTGAGCTGGTGCAAAACAGGAAAACTGGAAAAGCCTCTCAAAGTCTTCTAAAACACACAGTTTTTCCAGGCACAGATCTACCTGCAGGGATTGAGTGAGCAAGGTTTTTGAGTAGGAAAACATGTTAAGTGCTACTTAAATTCCCACATCAGCACTCCTGACTCAGATAATGTCACAGCTCAGCATGAGGTACAATCACTTTTTGCCGTTCCCAGATTCAGGTCATCTTCATAGCTTTCTATGTTCATTTAGAAAAGGGTTCAGCACTACTCTTAATCAGGCTCTTGAGTTCAGATATTCAAATTTATGTAGCAAGGGCATGACCATGTGACTAGAATTTCAGCTCCTGCCAAAAGAGAATAAACCTTTTTTCAACAGCTGGCCAGAGGGAAAGATTCTCTAACAAACCATAATGAGAAAAATCTCCCTAAGCTGTCCCCAACCATGTACCAGACTTCTGCAGTCCTAATTGGTTTCACTCTGCCTTCAGTGCAGACCAATTAGACAGTATGGGCAGGTCACCAGAAGAAACTAACCGGGAACGTGTTCCCCGGTGGGACACTTACTGACATTACTGTAAGATTCAGCTACTTTCAGTGATTAAGCCTTCATACAAACTTAATTATTTTAATAGTTTGAAATCAAGCACTGAAACCCAGCTAATTAATGGCAAGCACAAGTTAGCTTATTTTAATCCCACTTGGGACAATTGCCTCATTTCATCACAATGATTTAATTAGAAAATGAAAACAAACTACCGGAGAATAGACCTGAAAATCTGACAAACACCTGCCTGAGGAGGAGTTTATTGTCTCACTGAATATTTTCTGCATAGAGCAAGGGCTGAGCCCAGAATGCTTGTTTCCTGCAGCATCTTGTGCAGCAGTCCAGCCTCAGGAATAGGGACAGTCTTTACAGACACGTCTCTGTGCTAGCACAGCCCAGGAGCTCCCTGTGTGGATTAAGCCTGCATAGTGTGCATGCACTTCCCTTCCCTTCCCTTCCCTTCCCTTCCCTTTAAAGAAAGGCATACTGTGCTTAAAAAAGGCAGAGGACTTCAGCAACAGCTCACAGCCCAGCCTGTGGGTTTCTGTTCTGGACTCACCCAGACTGTTTAGCATGGCAGCCCTGCTAAGCACCTTCCTGTTCTCCCAGCTGCCATGGCAGAGCAGTGCCTTTCCACATAAAACATTTACAGTACAAGGCCATCAGGACTGATAAAATATACAAGAAGCATTGCATAGAATTGCGGGGGAGTAACTGAGGAAATGGAAGACGGCAAGGCAGCTGCTCTCCTGAGTAAGGGTGCCTGTATACTACAACGTTGACTGTGTACAACAGTGTTGCCTGAATGTGAGTGAGAACAGGGCTTTGAGAGCATGTTTTTCTGAAGTCACTTTCCTCAGTCTGTTGGAAATAATATGACTTTTAAATTTTTTAAAATTTGTTTCTATAGCCAGGCTCTGTTTGCCTTTGCCTTGGGGAAAGGGATTTTAAAGGGTTTTTTCAGGGGATGTTGCACCACTCAATGGAGATAAGGTTAACGTATCAACAGACTGGGCGTAGCCCAAAAGATACCCAAAAGGTAACAACCATCAGCAAACATCAACAAATATCTAGCCCAGATGTGACTCCCTGGCATGGTTGGAGACACCTGGTCTGGAAGAGGCTGATAAGGAAATCAAGTAGTGAGAATGTAATTAACATCAGAGGCGAAGAAATCTGGGTCCAATAGGAAACCAGATAGTAAGAACTATGCAACTTGGGACCAATGAACATTGAACCAATGGGTTTCTGTGGGTTTTGGACTGCATAAAATTTGGGGGAAAATGTAGTAAAACTGAAGTGTGTATGGAATATTCTCCATGGCTCATCCTGGCCAGAAATAAAATAATGTCTGATTCTCTCTCACTTCAAATATAGTGTTAGAGGGTGTTTTATTTTCCTCCTGATTTTCAGTGACAAGTCCACCTCCCATTTGTCATCTAAGCTTCAACTACTTTCTGAACTCAGCAAAGCCCTATGGCCCTGTTGCTGTTGGACTGCTAGTGGAGTGAGGATCCAGACCTTTCGCGTATATGAAAAAGTTCTGATTTTATTATTTATTTAGCAATTTATGTAGACATCAGCGGGCTGTTCACATTGGACCAATTTCATCTTCCCCCAGGGACTGATTGGCCCAGGCGTGAACCGCCTGTATCCAAAATGCCATTTCAATAACATAAAAACTTTATTTATATAAACATAGAAGAAGAAAAGTTCCCATGGGAAAGGATCTGTGTTGCCACATGGCCCTGTTGTAATAACTACTGTCAAAATACTGACGAAGAAATTAATTCATAGCCCATCTACTCTTTTTTAACATAGGAAACACTCCAGATACAGGTAAGTATCTGATTACCACAAATCTCCATGTATGAGCTCTGTCCACCCACATGATGTGAGGGGCAGTGCATTCTCCCATTTCCCACATTAGGGCTTCCTGCTCAGCCTGGTGCTTGACATCCAGGGCATGACAGACCTGGGCTTATGAAACAAATAACTGAAGCACAGTGGTGGGGACCATTGCCGGCATACAAAATCTCCACTGGGAAATCATCCAGAGCAGCATCATACTGAGGATTGTCTTCACAATAAGCCTTATTGTTTCTAAGACACAACCTGCGGCTGAGTAATTAAAATGGCTTTAGTCCACAAGTAAAGACAGTGAGCAGCGCCAAAACTCCAAGCATAAGATGCCCATAAGAGCTAACCTGAATTCACAGACCACCATGTGTTACCAAATACAGCAAAAGCTCTGGAGTCACAAAGATATATGTTACAGAGAGCGCTGTCCTGCAGCAGAGCTGTGTAAGACAGCTACCCAGCTTGCCAAAGCTGCCCCGTCCACACATGTACACAACCCAGAAGACGACTCTCGATAATAGGCAGAGCATGTCATATTGAGGTTTATGACTATACCTGCAGCTGCAGCAGGGAGAGAAAAGACTCTGGTACCTGCTCCCACAGCATGGGTATTGAGGAATACATCTGGTGCAGGTAGCTCACTTTGCAAGCTGCAGTTCAGGCTGCAGCTTGAGATGCAGACTGAATTCTGGGTGAGAGTGCACAGAGACAAGAGGCCACAAACTGCCAACCCTTGGCATGACAAAGGGCATGAAGAGCAGTGGCACTGGCCAGAGGAGTGGACACTGAGAGACACAGCGGGAGCCGAGGACTCCGGAGGAAGAGCGAGATTTGGGAGACTCGAGCCTTGCACGCGGCTTGGACTGTGAGGGTGTGAAAGCTCAGAGGTTCCTTTGTTTGGGATCCTCCTTGGAGCCACCAGCTCGGGCTGTTTCTGTGTCGCTGCACCGTGAATAAACTGTTCCATGGAATGAGGCATCTGAGCCTCAGCCCCGGGAAGGGCCCTGGTCTGACTGAAAGCAGCGAGCAGGGGCTCAAGCAGGGCTGCCCAGGGCTCAGTGCAGCCCCTGCTTGCCAAGGGGCTCTAATCCCAACAGCGACAGTCGGGGACACTGGGAGTGTCACTGCCACAGTCTCGCCAAGGCTCAGAGTCTGGGAAGTTTCCTTAACAATGGATAGGGAAAATACCACAAAGGTCTGGTCATTCGTTTCTAAAAATATGTGAGCACCTTAAAGGGTCATTTTTGTGAACAGGTTAGGCACCGCAAGACTCTGTGAAGTGATGCCTTAATACCTTTAAATCTTGAAGTCCGTGAGTTTACACCCCTGTCACATTGGTCAATGCTCTGTGCAACAGCTTTCCAGCTGACATTGCTATTTAAACTGCCCCTGTCTTGTATTTCCCTTCCTTAATTTGTTTTACTCTGTAACAGCATGATTGCTTAATTAGCCAACAAAAGCTCTGCTGCTCTCCAGCCTAACCTTTCCTGCTTCCACTGAGCATTCAAGGCTGTTTGGCTGCCTGTCTGCTGCAGCCACACCACAATGTGTACAATCCACTTATGAGCTCTCTGCTCTCAGGACCTGTCAATACAGGGAATTTACTGTCAAATAAGCTCAGGTGCGAATTTAAAGGGCCATCATTATTCTTCCCTAACTATTTTTGTGGGTTATCAAATTTCATAGAAAAATGCCTTTGAGCTGTTCAACTTAATCCACTTTGGAGGAGTTCAAATAGAGCACTGTAAAATAAATGTTTACATAAACAGCTAGTGCTAAATAGCTTTTTTGTGCTCTTACTGTAAGCCAAACCATTACTAAGCATGTGCAGACTGGAAAGTGTCTCATCTAATCCTAGCTCTAAACTAAAGTGATGAATCAAATGACCTACTGAAAACAGCTTGCCAGCCATACTTTCTCGGAGACTGTATACATAGGAAATAAATCTGGATTATTTAATTGTTTGAATTGAAAGAGGAATACCTATTTGAGATTAACTCTCCAGTGCTCTGCATTTTGCTCCAGACTGTGTAACTGATACCTGGCTCACTCAGGATCAGGCCCTTTTCAGTTGACCACATTTCTGATCTGGAATACACATTCTGATTGTTGGGTGAGGAATTCATATGCTGAGCAAGTGCTGGGTAGGCAAAACTTTAATTTACCTAGCTTTACATCTAAGGCATTCATCACTATGATGTTCTGCTAATCTGGCATCACATAAAAATGTTCTAAGTCTACAATAATGTAAAAATATGAACACGTTTATTTGTAGGGTTCACAAACACTTGTGAACACTGGCATCATCTAGGATAGCTGGCCTCCCTTATTTTGCAACCATTTGTTCCTTTAGCTGTTTTTCACAGTCTGCTGTTTTAATCAGTTTTATTATTTGATGACAGCCTAGGGTGAATATATGATGCATGCATTTGAAGGATATTGTTGCAGGTTTTTTAGTAGCCCTGTTCTCCTGTTCACTAAAATATTCAGATTTATAAGAGCAGATGGTGTTTTTGAGGCAGAGTTTTTAAATTCAGGACAGGTTTGGCAGCCCTGTCCACAACACCTCGTGAGTGTTTCACTGCTTGCTATACCATTCCTTCTCATGCAGATACCAGGTCAGGTGGGATATGTGGGGAGCATTTTCATTTTCAAAGCTCTGCTGATCAGCATCAGCTCTGCTTTTCTTCAATTTGTCTCTTCAGTACTTAAAATGTGTCTATCTTTCAGACAGCACCAGAGAGCTTCTGAAGAAGTGGTGCCAGGAGAATTACATTCGTACTTAGGGCAATACTGGTTTTGTGTTATACTGCTATAGTTATTGCATATTTACCATTGTGTTTCTTTTTATCATATTAATAAAATATAATTTTTGAAAATATAAAGACCTAAACTTGATAGAACAGATGGACTACTTATCACAGAATCATTTAGGTTAGAAAAGAACTCCAAGATCAACAAATCCAACCTCTGACTGATCACAACCTTGTCAACTAGATTATGGCACTGTGTGACATATCCAGTTGTTTCTTGAACACCTACAGGTGTGGTAACTCCACCACGCTCCTGGGCAGTCCATTCCAATGCTTGACTATACTTTTCATGAAAAAATTCCTCCTGATGCCGAAACTGAACCTCCCCTGGTGCAGCTTGAGGCCATGTCCTCTCATCCTGTCACTGGTTGCCTGGGAGAAGAGACTGACCCCCACCTGGCTACAGCCTCCTTTCAGGCATCTGTAGAGAGGGACAAGATCACCCCTGAGCCTTCTCTTCTCCAGGCTAAACACCCCCAGCTCCCTCAGCTCCCTCAGCTAGGGGCAGGAGGTTTTACTCTCTAGGCCCTTCCCCAGCTCCATTGCNCCAGCTCCATTGCTCCTTTGCCCTTTTCTGGACATGCTCCAGCATCTCAATGTCCTTCTTGTAGTGAGGGACCCAGAACTGGACACAAAGTTCAAAGTGCAGCCTCACCAGTGCCAAGCACAGGGGGACAATCACTTCCCTGGTCCTGCTGGCCACACTATTGCTGATACAGGCCAGGATGCCATTGGCCTTCTTGGCCACCTGGGCACTGCTGGCTCATGGCCAGCTGCTGTTGATCAGCACCCCCAGGTACTTTTCTGCCAGGCAGATTTACAGCCAGTCTGTACCCAGCCTGTAACACTGCATGAGGTTGTGACCCAAGGGCAGGATGCAGCACTTCACCTTATTGAAAATATCATTATTATGGGCCTGAATTATTGCACTACATCACTGCTGTTCTTGAAACTTTTCCATTACCATTTCTGTGATTGCATATGATGCCAAGACTCCAAACATTGAATATGCACCAATCATCTTTTAGTACAGAACACTTCAGGAGAACAGCTGTCAATGACTCTGCTTGTACTTCTCACAGCATGGTAAAATGAACCAATGACTAATTCAATATACCAGGCTTCAAAACCTGCACTTCTTTTCTGTCATAAAATCTGCAAGTTGGGAAGACCAAAGTCAGCTGAAGAGTGTTGCTTGTAGCAACAAAAACTGTAACCAGAAAGAATATATTTTTCTATCATGTTAGCCTTCAAGAAATGTAGAACGCAACTGTTTAAAAAGGCAGTTTTGTGAACACTTGCTATATGGTGCAGTACCTACAGGTAGGACTGATTCAATGCCATAAGAAGGTCATTGCATTGTAGCATTGGCCTTTGCAGCTTTAATCCAACCAGATTATCTGAGACTTAGTGTGAGACAGAAGCTTGACAAATGATCTCACCACAGGAAAAGCATCACTCAGTTCCTCATTTATGAGACCAAAATAAAACACCCCAAGCAGGGGATGTAAACAAAACGTCCAAGTGAAATTATTTTTTTCTTTGGAAATAGTGTATTTATGATGACCTTAGTTAAGGATATGTGTAAAACAAATTGAGCAATATTCATTACTAATGTGATGCACTATATTTGGACCAAACCTCCCAAAACTGCAAGCAAAAGTGCAGGAAATTTTTCAGTCTTGCTCAGAGTCCTCAGTAACTCTGAAATATTTGAAATCAAGTACATAGTTAGGGGAAATTTATTTCAGAGGTCTGTATAATTTCTATGTAAATATCTATCACTGAGAGGAAGAGATGACATGTAACGATTCATTATGAAAACATGGGATAAGTTCAGGACTGCTACATGTCTTAACTGCCAGTCTGAACTTCCAGTTCACAGCAGTTCACAAATTAACTTCACCCAGATCCCATGTTATACAGAAATATTTCATGTCTCATAGCAGCTTTAGTGCTGTAGGTAAACAAAAGTATTGAAAAATCCGATGGATGCTGACAGGTGCAAAAGAATTGTCCTTACAACATGCCCTAAACTATTTCAAGCCACCTGACATACATGCATCCAGTTGCTCTACCTGTTTCCTGCTGACTTCTGAAAATGATGCAGTATCAGAAAATACGAGCACTCTTTTAATAGACACTGCCTTATTCTTCTACACTGTGCCATCATTTAGGTGAGAAACACACACAGACTACAACACCCTAAATGCGGAGAACTGATTAGCATTTGATGCTATTGGTTCTGTTTATTATGATTATTAATAGAAATTCCATGTTGCATCATGCTGAAAACCACATGGCAGAGAAAAAAATATAATTTCTATAAGTATCTTAAAGAACCACATTGCTCCTCTAGGCTTTAATATAAGATTTAACAATTTTGAGGAAATTTTGTTTAAAACCCACCAAAGGTGGTAAAGTATCATTAACACCGCTATAAGTATCCTAAAGAACAACATTTTATGCCTCTTCTGATTCCTTGGCATTATTATTCTGAATAGCAGACTGGGAGGTGTTTTGACAGGTAGGACATATCTCTAGGACTCAGAGTATCTGCTCCTAGCTGTTAAGTGGAATTGGGTACTCATTTCACTTCTCCTTGTCTATACTTCTGGAACTTTGCTGTCTTGCCTAGTAAGGCTTCAAGTACTTTGAGACAGATAATGCCTCTTAGAAATCTGGACAGCAGGCAGACAACTGGACAGAAATACAACAGAACTAACTCATTTTCAGAGTCCCTGCTGAGGACTGAGGTGTTGCTCTAACAGAAAACAAACAATGACTCACGTCAGCTCTGGGAGCAATTAAATGTTTTTCTTTAGAGAACACAACACCCGGCTTATAGTCAGATTGCTTCCGAAGGTTTTAAAACAGCCTTACACTAGCCTCAAGATATTTCTGGTTCATCTGCAAGTATTAAATAGATTCCATACTCATTTCAGTCTCACAAAGATATTGAAGAACAGATTCTTTTTAACATTTTACATTTATACTGAAATGGACTTTTCACTGCTAATGCAGCTTCACTGACTATTTCTTCATGGCTTTTGCATCTGCAACTGTGATACAATTCAGATTATCTGCTTCTGTCTTCAAAGAGCTGTTGCAAAAGGTTAGACTGACAGTGTTCAGTTAAATGCTTTTCTTCTCCAGTGAATGTAATTCACAGGAGGAGGAACCTCTTGTGCTTTAAGATTATGAGGATGAAGAAGAGCAGGTAGCATTACAAAGGAAGTAAAATTTTTCATGGTTCTTCCAGCAACCCCTGTGAATGTCCTCATTTATATTTTTAGCCATTTAACCATTAACCTTGAAAAACAGCTTGAAGAGACAGATCAGAGTGAATATGTTCAGATCGAATACACATGTTTTTAGCTACAAAATGATAGAGAGATGGCAGAACAATATCATGTTCCAAAATAAGCCTGCTTCAAAAGTAGCTGTGGGTCAATCTTGCTTCTTACATAGAGCTTTTTCCTCGTGTCACAGCTTTTTGCTTGTGACTCAAGCAGTTGCAAGCAGTGGTGCCATCAGTTCCCCCTTCCCTTTCTTTTTTTCTGCTACAGAGTGGGCTGACACTCACAGGTGTGAAACCAGCCACCCAAGGTTACATGGTAGACAGTCCATCTCTTATGTTCCAGCCCACTGAGCCACACCACCCTCTTTAAAATAGAGCAGTAATCTGGAAGCACTGTAATTCCTCTGCTTCCAGCATCCATCAGACAATATTGTCAGGAAAAAAGGCAAAGGCTGAACAAGGTTAGTCACTTAAAAATGCAGTAACGTCTCAGAAGTAAGCACACTGGATTATATTCTTGGGATCTATTATATGTGTAAATCATGATGGAAACCCAGGAGTGTTAAAGTAACATAGTAGTTTAGAAATCTGTGTCTTCTTAACATTAACAGGGATTTTTTGCCTATTGATCTTTACAATTAGCTTTACAGAGTAAAGCAACTGCAAAGGAAATCTCAGTGAAATGGATTTTACACTTTTTTTTTTTTTATGTCCTTCACATGACCTACTACCAGAGCCTCTTCCCCTGTTTACAGTGACTTTCACCACTGGGCAGCTGATGTGGCAGTATTGTGATGGCCATCAAATAGCACATCGCCATGCAATGGAAACTGCTTTATCTCCTCTCAGGAAGACAATGTGTTTGTCCTTGCTATGACTTTATATTCAATTTGAGGGTCCTCTGTGTGTGCACACTGAGTAGAGACAAAAGTATTCTGTTCAAGTGAGCAGCTTCAGAAAGCCGCTCTTTTTTGTGAAACTCCAGAGCTTTTTTTGAAATTCTGCATGTAGCTCTCAGCATTTCCACAAACTTGTTGGTCCCAAGAATTACCCTCTTTGGAGTGGGAGTATTCTCTAGCATTTTATCAAAGTGAGAGTCAATTGTCTAACACAAGACCTGATTTTCAAATGAGATTTCTATCACAAAATTATTTTTGAGATCTCGGTATTTTCCAGTTTACCCATGCTGTTCCCAGTGGAACAGTTGTCATGGCAATTCCATATGACTGCCAAAGGGGAGCAGTTCAAGTCCTAAATTACTTTTTGAGCACGAGTTTATGGCTGTGTTGTGTCTGGTCCATAGGTATATGTTCAAAAGAGCCTACCTTTTGCATTGCTGCCTTGCAATTTCCAGATGCAAAGAAGGTCCTGGTGAGTGCACTATAGCTTTTTTCTACCATACAAGAAGAATGCCAATTTGAAATTGTGCCATACCACAAGGAAGATGTGAGGTGTGGAAGTGGAGTGAGGGGACTCTTGCCTCCTTGCCCTGAGGTTCATGTGTCTCTGCACACATGGTGAAGACATGGTTAATGCTGTTCTTCCCTAACTTCTTTTTCTGATTAAGCCAAATGTTGAAGCCAAATGAAGCCAAATCCCGCTAGGATTGGGCAGCAATAAGGGATCTGTGCTTACCGGTCCTCATAAGGGAATGCCAGATGTTTTTGGTCTGCACCACAGTAATTCACAGCGACAGCATCTCCGAAGAGAGCACACTGCAAATATGCTCCATCCAGCTGGTAAATGCATTTGTCACAAGGCACAAGGTTTACTAAACTTTGCTGACAGGCTGAGACAGAACAAAAAATAACGTTCATTAAAACTTACAACCCTTGTGAATAAGCAATATCATACTGGTGAAAAATGGAAATTATGGAGAATTTCACTGAAAACAGGAATCCTTTCACAATGGAAAAAGAATATTCTACTCTCTGGACAGATTCCAGTCTGTTGCAGCCAATGAATATAAATGATGAGCTATAAAGGTGAGAGACTTATCACTAACATAGAAATTCAAACTCCTAGTTCACTTCCCTGGGAGAATTAATTTAAACTTATATGGAGACCTTTTATAGTCTTGGCCTTTCAAAACAACATGATCAGCTTTCCTTTTTTAGCACATGGCCCAATGCTGCACAGATTTCTGTGCATGAGTAGTCCTCTTAGTCAAGTTAATAGGCCTTTTCATATAATTAACTGTTTGGATTTAGGATTGAGTTTCAGGGGAGACATACCGTAACAGTATAAAAAATAGTTTGCTGCATCAAAAAGAAATTATTTGAAGCTGGGGTAAACTCTGAGGTCAGTGGAGGAGAGTATGAATATACATGCCTCATTGCCTGTCTCTGCTTCCTTGGTTTGGCTCACAGCCAGCAAACCCATGGTAAAGTACAATTCTATTTATTGCTTTCTCAGAGAAACACAGATATACATGTACATTCATAACTGTTCTAAGCTTAGATTCAAAGACACCAGGCACCTATTTGAAATATTAGCTGTCCAGTACCTTTCCAGATGTGCCTAGCCACTTTGACCTGGTCTGTAAAGTCACACTGTCATCACTCAAATTCAGGAATTCTCACCTTATTGCAGGCCCTGTCAGAGCTGACTGTAAAGTTGTGAAAATATAACTTTGCAGTATATGACCAGCTCTTCAGCAGCATTTTGTCGTGGAATAATGCACAGACAAAAAGGCATAGGAAGGAAGTGACAGAAGGCAAGAGAGAGAGGTGGGATAAATGCTCTCAGGTGTAGACAATCCATAAAAAATTAATTGTTGCAAAAAGATGAAAATGCAACCCAGTCTCCCAAAAGGATTTAATCCTTTTTTTCCATATTGTGCAGTATGCTGTTATATATGCATATGCACACACACCATTTCGTTAGCTTCATCAGAATGTTCTCATGCTTGTATTTTTTCAGTGCACTTGGCCCTGTAAGCTATGTTTTAAACTGTAAACTAACGATGCATTTGTAATTTGAGATTTCCAAGCCATTAACATGTTATGACACTCCAGCCTGTTTTCATCTTGGACTGTTCATATCCAAGATATTTTATTAGGAATATAGCTGGTATGAAAAGTAGTAAGTACATGAGCACTGTCAGGCTGTTTACCATCGTCAGAGTATTTTACTAATACTACATTAATTAATAAAACAAAAGTGCAGCTTGCATTCTCCTGGGATGGGTGTCTCTGACACAGAGCATATGAAGCCGCACTTTTCTCTGAAATAAGACAATGATCCTATAAAGGAATATCTAAAAGAGAGAGAGAATAGCAGATAGGGGAGAATTCTAGTATTACATTAGGTCATAGACATCTGAAATTATGTTTGAGCAAAAATTCTACATGCTAGTCAGAAAATGAAAGATGTCTTAGTAAAAAAGCTCACAGATTTTCCTATATCCCTCCTCATTTTCTGGACAAAAAGTGTGAAAACTTAACCTCAAGTTACTGTAACAGCTGCTTGGATAGAGGCAAAATATTCAAGTCCATTAAAAATTAGTTTCTTCATTTTCTGATTAAAAGTTGTAAGGCTCCTGACACACCTTCCCTCCCCCCTGACTTCTGGAACTGGACACACAATTCAGTGAAAATCATGAATAATTCCTGGGTACTAACTGGATGTATTAAGATGTACTTAAGCCACGTGAGATATAGGACCTAACTCAGATTCAGTTTTCTGAATTACTGTGCTCGCTCAGGCTGTTTTTCTGCCTAAGGCACTAGTGAGGAACTTTACAAATTTTAAACAGAAAAGAGAGAAACTAATTTGTTCTAACTGAGGAAGGGAGTTGTCAGTGAGAGGCCTCATAGCTACTAGTAAGAATATAAGGCAAGTTGGAGACTGCTTTGAGGTAAGCAAATACACTTAAAGCAGATGTTCTATAGACAAAAGACTGCCCACAGTATTGTACTCTTCAGTAACACCCTGCTGAATGGCTCTAGCTCTCATTCTGAATCCTAAATGCAGTCTATGTTGTACGTATTTTTCCAGGTTAGAATGTAAGAGGAGATACCTTCAGGATTATTTAAATATTAATATGAGCTAGTCACAGGACCCAAGTCGCAGATGACAAAATCACACAAAATCAAAATGGAGACAAAATCACTCAATGAGATGACGATTCACATATCTAAGCAAATACACTTGGTAGAGGCTTGTAAGATTTCAGGTGTAAGACCAGTTTGCCCAGTTAAGCTCAAAATTGGGCTTGAAGACAGATTATTGAATCAATCTTTACTTCCATTCACGTGTTCAGGGAAGTCAGCCGAGAACTAAAAACTGGTGAGAAAAACTGAAGAGTGACCAGACACTGTGAATGCCCTAATTTCTGCACTGTCAACACACTTCCACCATACCCAAATGGCATGATCACTTTTGAAAGTCCTCATTAAAACTTGCATATCCATGTCCTCTTCTAGTGCAGTGAGGTACTTAGCTGCAATAATAACACCCAAAGGAATTCAGTTGTCTTTCCCAAAATGCCCAAAAGTCCCTACTATCCTTTTTCTTCAGCTTATAAACCCATCTATCTGCCAGTTTTCTCCCTTGTAGAGGTATTAACGATCTCTAATACATCCTTTCTTCCAACGTTTTAATAAAATACTAACTTTAAAAAAAAATTGCAATAGTAAACTATTAAATGATGGACTAAAATCAGGGAAGAAGTGTTTACACCTACCCAAAGCAAGGAGGGAAGACTTATAGAGAGACAAACATGAGCAAGCACTACTAATGCTGCTATTCATAATAATCATGATAAAACTCATAGACATCATAGGATCAGAGAGGCTGTAAAAGACTCTGAAGATTCCTGAGTCCAATTGCTAACCCAGCCCTACCAAGTCCACCACGAAACCATGTCCCTGACATGATGAACGTTTAAAGGAATGGCCACTCCATTACTTCCCTCTTCTAATGCCTCAGCAACTTTCAGTGAAGGAATCTTTCATAATATCCAAACCAAACCTTCCCTGGCACAGCTTGAGGCCATTTCCTCTTGTCCTGTCACTGGCTGCCTGGGAGAAGGGACCAGTCTCCACCTGGTTACAAACTCCTTTCAGGGATTTTAGAGAATGAGAAGGTCCCCCAGGCATCCTTTTCTTGAGGCTGAACTCCCTCAGTCTTCATTAGACTTGTGATCCAGACCCTTCCTCAGCTCTGTTGCCCTTCTTTGGACACGCTCCAGCACCTCAATGTCTTTCCTGTCATGAGGGCTCAGAACCGGACACAGGGTTCAAGGCACAGCTTCACCAGTGTCCAGTGTAGGGGATGGTCTCTCTTCTGGTCCTGCTGGCCCAAAGCAACGTTGCTGCTCTTTGAGGAACAGTGCAAAACCCTGAGGGTGTGACAGCTGTACCCATGGACGCTGGTAAGGGACAAACTCAGGTGTCTTATGCTAGGGCCAGGGGCCAAGCTGGGCCTCTCAGTGGAGTCTTAGGGTTTGGCTTCAGGAGGGTTGTGAGTACTACAATGATATCTTGTGCCTGGAGGCTGGGTGCCATCCTGCTGACAATCCTGCTGCTCCTTGCAGTCCCCAGTGACAATCTGGAGGATGTGAGCCCCAGCACTGCTAGCCAGGTGGCATTAGGGCAGTCCCATGGATCCCTGGTGCCTGAAAGCAGCAGTCTTTCCAGCCACCCTGGGCCAGACCAGACCCAAAGCTGCTCAGGTAAACAACAGTGGGCACAAAACTCAGACAGCCAGCCTGAAAAACACCACTGGTCAACTGTGCCAGCACAGAGTGAGGAAACCAGCAGCTTCAGCGCTGCCAGTCAGGCAGCATGGGGGGCTCCCCCATGCAGCTGAGAGTGACAACCACTCTCAGACTGGGCCAATTTGGACAAGACACGTCTTTTGGCAACCATGGTGGGGGAAAAAAAAGCACTAAAGCTGGCCTGAAAACCACCACAGGATTAGTTGTGAGCCAGCCCCAAGTGCTGGCCCTCTTTACTTGTCACAAAAAAGTTACCTGCTCATCTGCGCTGGAAGATCCCACACTCATTTGCCAGTCATTATCCTCTGCCTTTCTTGCGAGTGGTGTTAGGGCAATGGGCTGGGGTCTTGTCTACTTCCCCAGGGATGGCAGCACTTTCCCCAGACCTGCCTCCCTACAGACTGGCCTTCCCTGGCTGCCCAGAGCCTTGGCTGTGTGACTCAAGCCTTGCTGGCCTCAAATGGCTGCTGTCAGTGTCCCTCTGGAGCAGCCCTTTGTCCCCAGAGGATGTTCACATGCCTGAGTTCCATCTGCATCCGTGGTCTCAGCCTTGCCCAGGATGCCTGACTGGGCCCCAGTGCCCTGGAATGTCCCCAGAAGTGACAAGAGCACAGCCAGCCTGGTGGTGCCACCAGACCTGGGCCAACCTGGGATCCCTGCTCTGCCCTTCATTCCCTGTCCTGGCCAAACTGGAGGGCCAGGCCAAGGGGCTGCCCCAGATGCTATGTCATGGCAACAGCCTGCTGGACTTGGGATTGCTGCACCCTGCTGGGGCCAGGCAGTGCTGCCAGTTTTTGGAGGTGCTGCTTGGTGTGAGGAAAGGTGCCCAGTTCAGGAGTTTATCTGGTGGCTCTCTGAACCTGTGGTGCTGTTGGCAGATTTAAGATGCGTCCCTAGGCTTGGGGGTGTTTGTGGGTTTGGAGGTTGCTAACAGGTTTTGTGGATGTGCCTGGGTTGCGGCCACTTTGGAGTGAAATTCAGGGTTTGTGGGTGCTGCTGTGGGCATCAGGTGTACACTGCCAGGTTTGGGGGTTGCTCCCATGTGTCAGGTGCATCTGGATTTGTTCCTGGATTTGGGCAATGCTAGCAGGTCTAAGGGTTACTTCCGGTTGGGGGGTGCTGCTGGGTTGAAAGTTGTTGAAAGCAAAAATCTGCCTCAGAGGAAGCAAACCCTGTCTCTGAAGCAGAACCATGAGATGCTGGCTGGGCACGCTGTACTCTCAAGCTGGTTGTTTCAGCATCTTGGCTACCCAGCTGGCCACGCGTGAGAAGAGCTGGGTTGGCACCCCCAGGTGTTTTTAGCTCACCTTCTCTGAGGTGAAATCATGTCTCTCATGCAAAAGCACCCACTGTGCTGCCTACTCTGCCTTGGCAGTCAGTGCTGTGTTTCTCTTCAGAGTTTAAAGTCCTAAGTCCTCCTTTGGAGTCTCTGGTGACAATTGCTCAGGGCCACAGAGCAGGACTGATTTTCCATTCTGCTGGCTGCTTTGCTCAGCGGTGCTGTTGGAGGGAAATCAGGCAGCGCTGCTCTGCTGCTGTGTGATGGAGCAGACATGGAGGGAAGAGCCTTTAGGTATCCCTCCCCAAATCTAGCTGAGGATTACGAGGTTTGCTGCCAATTAAATTGCTGTGGCACCTACATCACCTGTCAAGGTCTCTAATTTCTCCTGAGTTCACCTCAGTTTCTGCTCTGCAGGAGGCTGTTGACAGGCATTGAATTGGTGCTGTCTGTGCTGCTGGATCCTCTTGTTGCTTTTTGTCACAAAGCACTTTGTCAGACACCTGCCCATTGACCATGACTGCTAGTTATAAGTCTTTATCATGTTGCTAAAGTATCAAGAGAGGCAAACCAAAGCTATTTCTAAAAATGGGTCTTTGCAAAGCCACAAGTTTCTGCCAACATTAAGACAAGTGTTTCCCTTTGTAAATGGTATCAGTAGACCGGTCTGACCTGGACTACTGACCATCAGTTGGTCTGCCCTCATCTATGACAGAGACCTAATTCTCCCCAGGTATTCTAATGTGGGAGCAAATAGCTTGCTGGAGATGTGGAATGTATCTCAAGTCAGACGCTCAAGTCAGACGCCATGTTATACAGGCCAATCTTTTTAACAGCAAAGGTGAAAGAATTGATTTATAAAGACAATTTTCCCAGGTATTTTATTCTCAGAGATAACAGTGGTACTCAGCATTCAGTGTGTCAAGGTGTTGGAGCATGGCTTTTCAGGGAGGATGGTCGATGACTAGTTTCAGTTATCTTTGATCAGCTGAATACTCAAAAGCTTTGACAAAAGAGAGAGAGGTGGTTTGACAGCCAAACCTTGATTGCTAAATCAAAAATCTAAATTCATTACTGATTAAGCTCTAGTTGGATTGCTAGAGCTCTGTGATTTATTCTCATTTAATTCATCTAGTATCATTACTGAGGAAGACTCTGTAAGAAACTGACAGTTTTATGCAAGGCTGGCAGATTTGTCAAAATCTCAAGAAAATTCTGTTACTTGATTTTATTTTAAAAATTTGGTGTCAGCTTGTTCTTTTCTTGATACATTTCCCACTTCCCACTTTCATAGAACAAAGGTCGGGTAAAAAGAAGTCAATGCTCTGAATATTTTTCCTGTCATGACAAGGTAATGAACCCCCTACATCACACTGATCCAGTGAATAAGAGGAGATGCTGAGCACACAACAGAGACTACAGTGGAGATATCCCCCTTGCTGTCCTGCAGTATTAACCAGCAAGCCATGTCAGTTTAATGGCAGATCTTCACCCATAAATCTACCTCCACCTCAAGGCAAGTACTAACAAGTATGAAGGAGAGTACTTTAACTACTGCAATGGCACTTAATGATAAATTAACAATGCTTTGTTTCTGAAGTCAGAAACTTCTCCTGTCTTCAGGAGCAGAGTGGGAGAGCTGTAACAATTTTGAGACTGACAACTAAACCCAGTAAGTATTTAATTCACCATAGGGGTAATAAGGTCTGAGTAATTGCAGGGGAAATGTTTGTATTACTGTGAAGGTCATCACAGGGTTTGCAGCAACCTCTGTTTTCAAAGGACAAAAAACGTATTCTGGTAATGATGTGTAAAACCAGAGTTGTTAATCTGCAGCCTTCTTAGAAATAAAAAAAAAACCATGTTATAACATAAATGTACTCAAACTGAAGCTCTAGAGACTATTTTATAGAACCATTGTGGAATAATCTAAGAAAACTGGTAATAAGAGTGTACACATTTCCCATTACTAAAGTCTCAGTCTTTCAGTGTTAACATACTTTATTATGTGATTATTCATCTTCAGATACAGTAAAAACAGTAACATCATGTTGAAATGGCTGTCTTATTAGATCTTTGTTACTATTTTTTGTAGAAGGTCTCCTCACAAAGGTCTGGCACACATGTAGCACACATCAATACAGGGAGATAGGGCAGAATAGTTCACCCAAGTAATAGAAGAGTCACTCATACAGGAATTAGGTCATCCAAAAGGTGTTAGGGCATGTGACTGCCATTAAGGTTAACTGTTTATATATCAAAGACAGATGCTCAGGTAACACTGACGATCTGCACCTGCACAACCTATCCAAAAGCAGGAGACGAAAGCCATAGGACAGCCCTAGCCCCAGCATAAACCTTCCTTCCCAAATAGCTATATCAACAGCCCTGGTCACACTGAGACCACTAGCTCTACCTGAAAGAATGACCTGTGTCCATGCCAGGTCAGAGTCTCCCCTGCTCTTTTTGATGGGAATGCAGAAAAAAGAAAAAGGAAACTAGCTAAGAAAATGGAGCTGTTTCTTGACAACTCTAAAATTAAGAGATTCATCATTGTTTATACCAGTGCTGTCAAATGCCAATGAGAGATGTGAGAACTGCTGCAGGATCACACCAAAATGCTGAAGAATAATCTTCAAATCCATTGGGCTTCTTTTTCTGGGTTTTTTATCCATTTAAAATGCTTATTTCAGATGTACTGACTAACCTGTGTCAAAGGCTGCCTGTTTTAGTCAGATGCATTATTAAATCTATTTTACTCTAAAAGAAAATAATTGACAACATCCAGTGTATGCATCTTTGTTTAACATTAAAACAAGAAGAAAGCTGAAGCAATTCTCAGCACATGTCAGAAGCAAACCAAGACAATGGATCTTAATTTTAAAGTATGTAATGAAGCCAAAATTTGCTTTCTGACTTTATAAATTAACACCACTTACTGAACAGGGCATGCTTAAAAGTTGATTTTTTTACGATCTACACCAGGTGGCATATTATAGCAGTTCTGGGAACTGAACAAATGACATGGAGATGAGCCCATTTAGAACTCTATATGAAGAAGTAGGAAACAGCTCATGATTTAATTCCAGCAAAAATAAATATAAGGCCTTGCCCTGGGGAAAACATAATCCAGAAGTGCAGCACAAGCTGGGATTTACCCACCTGGGGAACAGCTCTGTAAGAAAGGGACCTGGGGTCCTGTTAGACAACAAGCTCAACAGGAGTGAACAGTGTGCTGCTGTAGCAAAGGAAGCCCAGAGGATGTTGGGTTCCATCAAAAAGGCATCATCAGCAGAGATTAAAGAAGTCACTATCCCCCTCTACTCAGGGTTTGTCAGGCCACCTCTGGAATATTGTGTTCCATTTTGTTCCCTGATTGACAAAAAAAAATAAATATGTAGACAGGCTGGATAGGGTTCAGATAAGGGTCACGAAGACGATCAAAGAACTGGAAAGCCTGCTGTTTGGGGAAACACTGAGAGCTGGGTTTGTTCAGCCTGGGGAAAAGTCGCTTAGGGGAGACCTTATCACCACTTTTGAGTCCTTAAATTGTGGCTACAAAGAAGATGGAGACTCCTTTTTTGCAAGGATTCACACTGAAAAGATAAAAGGTAATGGATACAAGTTACTTCCGTGGATATTCCTTTTCGACACTCCTACTGGACACAGAGTAAAATCTTTCACAATGAGAACTATCAGCCATTGGAATAATTTTCCCAGGGAAAGAGTGTAAACGACATTTTTAAGATCCATCCGGATGGGGTGCTATCTGCCTTCTGACCAGTAATTCAGCAAAGCAAGATCAGTTCTAAGAATTGTGTTCAGAACCAGAGGTAAAACCTCATAAAACCTCACCATCTGCTCCCAGCCCTGTACAACGAACTGAGCAGAGGATTACATCCATCTGTACTGTCACCATCAGATATAAATCCCTAAGCACAGCAGTGGGATCAAGGGTCTATCCATTCATCAGGTAACTGACCTGAATCCTTTCTTTGCAACACTCTGTCTTTACAACAGCTTTCTTCATCCTTGACATTGTCCCAAAGAAACTGCAGCAGAGAGGAACTGCCTGGCCACAAACTCTGCAGGTATGGTGGGTATGAAGCTGTGACTTCCCTTCACATCTACAGCCCCATTTATTCATCACTAACCTTGGTGCTGTGCCTGGATACTTCAAGGCAATGCAAAAATATATATCCTTTTTCTTTCCAGGGAAGGCAACAGTTGGTGTTCCCAGACTGCTAATTTCTTGTGTGCCTAAGTCAAGAGGGTTATTGCATCTTCCCACTCATCCAGTTCCTAGCAACTGTTGTCACGCTTCTCCTGCTACTGCAAGGTTTCTCATTTTGTTCTTTGCCTCATTACCTTTCCCTGGTATAGAAAACTGCAATTCTGTGCTTGCCCTGAGCAGCAAATATAACAAAACTCACCCCAACTGTCTCAACGTCACAGTATCATAGCCCCTACCTGCAGGTTTATCCCATGAATCCAGACAGGCTGGATTTGCAAATATACTGCTACACTCAATGTAGTGAAGGTGTTTCTTGAAATCTGCACTAACACCAGCAGCTCCAGGCATGGCCTGCACCATCAAACACAACAGGACAAACAGTCAATGCAAAACATTAAAAAATACACAGAAAGACACCAGGACAGAACTAGTAGGCCCAACAGAAAGGGCCTACCTGAGCTCTCACTAAAAATTTTGACGTGAAAAAGAAATTTAGACTGCGAGAGAAATACTTTGGGGACTCACTTCTCTTCCCTACATCCCCATACAATTGATGTTGTGCCTAAATTTTGAGGATATAAGGTTTTGTTCCATACTGATGCTGACAGGCTCCAGTTTTAATGGGACTGCACTGCATTTTATTTATACATGTGTTAAGTACATTTTCTCAAACACCAGTCCCCATCTTGAGGGATTACATGTGTTCCTGTTGTGCTTGTAGCAGCTACTTACCTCGGAACAACAATACAATACAGAAAAAAAAAAAGCAAAGACATTACAAGACTCTTACAATGGTTTTGAAATAACTTTTACAGTTATTCCTTTCTGCTATTTTAAAAGTCAATATGAAGTAAAAGAAAATACCTTCCATGAAAACATGCCAGCAGTCCAGAACCTCATTCAGAGTTTCAATTTTTTCCATTTTTGACAGTTTCTAGTGCTACCAGTATCCCTCTAGCAGCACAGCAGGTTAGCCTGGGGATTTGATTTCCTTTCATCAGGAAAAGAAGAGGAGAAGAAGAGTTACATTTCCTTATGCCTCTTTGAGGCACAGCCAAATACCCAGTAGTTAGCTTTATGAGAATTCAGACATTCAAAAGGTATGCTCATGCTTAGCCTGTTTTTCAGGCTGACTGATATGCAGCTCCCACTA
The DNA here is from genome assembly GCA_013397955.1 of Grantiella picta. Taxonomy (NCBI): domain Eukaryota; kingdom Metazoa; phylum Chordata; class Aves; order Passeriformes; family Meliphagidae; genus Grantiella; species Grantiella picta. The sequence goes on from VZRM01009863.1 coordinate 540,870, forward strand.
TTAGGAGTACCAATATAAGAGAAAAGCTTCGTAATTCAGGAATTCAAGGGCATTTGTGACCAACCTCCCCACCTACAGAACTACGAAGCATCAGCAAGCGACAGCCTCAGAATGCTGTAAGTAACTCAGTAAATCCTCCTCTCTTTTACAAATCCAAGATTTGGCCTTATTTCTTTACAAACTTTGCTTCCTGTACCCACAAACAGCACTCACAAAAAACAAGCACACATTTAAATTTCTCGACATTTTTGTTTTTACATTAAAGGTCTTATCTATGTATATGAAAATTTTAAGTATTTCTTGTAATAGGGATTTGATTATCATTGTAACAGAAAGCAACGTCCTTTTCTGTGTTGGGAAAGAAAATTTCAGGTCCAGTTGGATAATTTAATTTTTTGCATCTTGCACACCAGGATCTATATATAGATATTTATGCTGAAAGTCTATCAGCACCCTCTTAATGTGGCAGTGGACGTAAGTGTGTAGTCATCAGAGTTGGAAATCACATGGATTCCAAGGACGGAGGGTTGTACTGTGCCTGAACTGGTATGTCCTCAACCAGCAGCCCAATGTATGTTAAAAATATTTAATTTTATCATAGTGACAGGCTTCTATCCACTGTTTTGTTGTGTATTTCTAAAAAAAGTGTCTAGACTCATGAATTAATTTCTCTCATTTTCCTCTCCTCCAATCTCTTTTGGATTTTTTGAGACCTATAGCAACATATAGGTCTTTGATACTACTCTGCAGAAACTCCTGAGTAAGGATTAGGTACCAAACTATTCTGGAACATCCACCCTACAGCTTGGCAGCTAGAGGATCCACATGCTGACAGCACTAAGCAGTGTTTTGCAATTTATCCTCAGGGAATGATAAAACGTGCCAGGGGAGTGAGTGTAAAGAAAGAACCTATCGACAAGATTATAAACTACATAAAAACACTTCATGGACTTTGCATTGTGCACAAGTGGTGTGTGAAAAGTTCAGACTAGCTAGACAGTACACAAGACCTGAGGACTCAGCACTGCAGTACTCTGCAAAACCATACATGGAGCAAGCTGACACATATGTGTAACCAGAGCTCTGCCTCAGGAAGACAATCAGCCTTGGCAAATGCCTATGGGCCTTACAACACAGGAAGAAAAACTGTTTATAAAAGAAAACTAATGCACCAGGCCAGCGTGGGTTTTAACACACAATTAAGGATAACATGCCCCTTGGCAATAAATGCATGGATAAATTCAAGCTGAAAGAAAATGAAAAAGGGTAGTTATCAACTTTTGTAGAACTGGTAATATACCTCTTTTTTAAAAAAAAACAAGGAAAGCACTGAGGCTTTCATTTTCCTGTGTGATTTTTTGATATTTACATAAAATGAAAAAGACTATCAAAATTGAACAAAACCAGATTTCATTCACTGGATGCAGTAAATGAAACAAAAGCGCAACTTTGGTGAAGTTATTTTGAAATTGTTTGCTGATAAATATCCAGTATTTTAAAAAGAATTTTTCTTCTGCAAATTTTTATACCTATATAATAATTTGAAAGGATGGATGCACTAAGTTGCATCAGGTTACCACAAGGTGAACTTTATGCACCCTGATCTAAAAGACACAGAAAAAAAGGAAGTTAACATCAAACATCTGACTGTTGACCTGGATAAAAATAAAAGGACTATTCTGGTTACAGTGCCTCATGTATCTTTTAAACTTTATTAATAATCTGTTCTCCTAGAGATTTCCAAGGAATTTTGCCTCGCAGTTCAGCCAGCAAGTCGAACAGTTGGGCCTTTCAAGTTTGACTCACTTCTTTTCAATTCTTACCTGTATTTCTCTGCTTGATTTAGCATATGCTTACTTATAAACAACAGAAAAATGAAGTTTACTTTCTTCCAGTTACTGTTACATGATTTTCAGAGAATCATAAAATTATTCAGGTTGGAAAAAAAATCACTCAGCTGTTAATCCAATACTACCATGCCTATCACTGAACAATGTGCTTAGGCACCAGATCTATACAATTACTAATACTTGCAGGATATTAATACTGCCTACTTCTCTGGGCAGCCTATTCCAGTGCTTGATCACCCTTTCAGTGAATAAATTTTTCCTAATATCCAATATAAACATGCAAAAATGGTAAAAAGCTTCAGTAAAATATGCAGGGCATACTTAGAGGATTTCTCTGTCTTGGTTATCCAATTTAGAAGTCTGTAAAAATAGCACCTGCATCAGGCCACACATTATGGTCCAGGATCTGCCTTTTTTCTGTGACCCTTGATACTGGAATGACTGTTCAAAATGTCCGTGGTTTTGTTGCTAAACTAGAGGATGCAGGTAAGAAGAGAATGGATGTCAATGAAGCAGCCTTAGGGATGTGAGCTTTGTATTAAAAAGGAAGTGGAAAATCCCGTGTGGCCTTAGTAAATCTTTGGAAAGCTGAAGCTTGCAGTAAATTACCGGGTTTCATGATGTAAACACTGTTAGGGATCCCAAATTAGAGGACCATTGCTTGGCACAGTACTGCAGTTTCTCCTGAAATTCAGCAGAGACAGGCAGATCCCTTCAAATGGTGGTTCATCTACGGACTGAAAACCTATGCCCACCCACCAGCAAATTAGCACAGGGTCTGAGCTAGAATTTGGGCCATGTAAATACTGCTGGTTTTACCTGCATCAGTGAGGCAAAGTGACAACTCTGACTTCTCCAGCAGTATACGGTACCCACGTACAAGAAAGATTGTGACAACAAGGAGGTGTATGTGTGACCTGCCACATCCTCATTTGTGTTTTCAACTGAAAAATTATTTAGGAACCAGAACTCCAGCCCACTCTGCAGACGATGGTACTGTAAAAATACTGACAGATACATTTGGAAAACTATTCCTGCACACTTCTTGTTTGGACATGACATAAAGATTTGTACAGACAAATCTTTGCTTGTCTACTCAGGAAAGTGACACCACATCTTTCAATAGCTGCGGAAGATTAACTTTTGTGACCAGCATCATTGTATTGCTGGGTTCTGGGAGTGATTAGCACATAATCTGCACGTGCTCAAAAAACTTGCAAATGCAGTAACAGGCAGTTCACCAGAGAAACCCATGAAGCCCCTACATATTTCTACACAACTTCAACTTTTCATTATTTACTGTTCACCACAGAGACTAAATAATCTGAATGTAGATATATAACTCAAGGTCAAAATATCTTACTCAGTATTACCCATTTCTGAACTTCCAATAAACTGCTCATTTTTATCTAGGAATGGGAATATTGCTTTTTCTACTCTGACTTTTAAGCAGTCATAATTATATTTTTAGCTGGTGTAAATTGTCATAGCAACATTTCTCCCATGAGATCGGGATCTCATCCCTCCTCTCTCCATCTCATGTCATGTAAAGACAGAAGGCAGATTTTACCACATGTGTCAGAATTTTATACCATACTGTTATGCAACCGCAAGTCATCACATTCACAGTCTGAGCTGAAATGCAATGGCTTTCCTGTAGAATTAGTAAATGCTTTTTTGATAAACACAGCTTGTTACAGGCTCTGTGCTCTTTTCTAGGAAATTGTGTACACTGTCTGCACTAGTTCTTTTATATTGTCCAGCTATTTGGTCTCATTAATTTTTTCCTCTAGGCTGGGTAAGAAGATATAAAAGTAGAGGAAGATGTTATCACAAATCCTGAGCAAGATTTGAATTAGGTCCAGCATTGAAAACCATATAGCTCCTATTAAACCTGCTCAGGACCTGGGAAAGCCCATCCACACTGAGTCCGCATGTGTCCCCCAGATCATCAGCTAACAAACTAGTTGAAGTCACACCTTTCAGTGTTAACGTGCACATATCATTTGGCAGAGCCATGAAATGCATTTTTTAAATTATTATCTCCAATGTGGACTGCTTTCCCCCATGATAAGACAGTGAGGAGTGTAATGGGTTTCTTAGTTTTCCTTTCTATATTTTTTAAAAATCTTCGTGATCTCCTATGCAGTCAGTGAAATTATTATAAGAATGACAAGCTTGCCATTTATTGGTAATGCCTAAATCTTCCCTGCTAGAGTCTGACACTAAAACCAAAACAACACTTTCTTTTGAGGGTAATGAATAACACATTTCTAAACTTGAATTATGACTGAAATTGTGGAGATTTTAAAAAAAGAAAAACTTTCTCAAAAAAAAGCAATGGGAAAATCTTAGATGAAGTCTTGTTATTTTACCTTAATTTTGAGAAATCTAAGAGGACACTTTCTGGCTATAAGCCAGCTGGCTATAAGTCAGCAAGTTTCAAGTGGCAGCAAATTTCCTTATATATGTGTACAGCTCACCAGGGAACATGAGCAAGAACATATGTTTCCTGCTATGACTATTTGGAACACATCTGAATGAACATCAAGATAGCAGAAGGACAAGGGAGCTGGGGTTGGTGACGTCAGGCAGGCTGGGTGTGAAACAGGTACCAGGGCCAGATCTGAGAGAGACCAGAAACAGAAGATCAGGTGTTTTTTATTTTAAGGGGCAGTTATTGATCCTTTCATTTACAGACTACCCATTCACAACTCCTGGTGAAAAAATGGTCCTGGTGCTGAGGCAGCAATAGTCAGCTCACAAAATGCAGGAGAGGGTAGGTCACCTTGTCTTATTCCACTCCTATTTGCAAACCCTTGCAGGAAATCAAGAATCTAGTCATGCATAGAGTTTAAAACTACTGTGGGGTGACTCTAAGATTATCAGGGAAAATTTTTCACCCCAAAATCAGTGTGGACACTCAGCACAAAGCCTCTGCAGAAAAACATATCCTGACTAAACTACAATAGTGTATCCTTTCTGTTGTTCTTTTGGTCTCCTTCTAAAATGAACATAAAAGAGATAATTATCTAGAGAACTGAATTCTTACTGAAATAAAAAGTGAAATTTTTCCTAAATTAAGCCCTCCTTAGCATTCCTAAGCACTCACCAGAATGGTTAAAAACATAAGGGATATTCTAACTGTATTGTGCTTCCTGGCAAAAATAAGTTTGCAATGCAAGATGAGATTCAGCCAGTTTACTTCACAAGTAAGAGTACACATATAAGCCTTGGCAAAATGTATCTCCCCATGCAGTGTACAAAACTTCAATGATCTCTTTCAAGATATAAAAAGCAGAGATCTTTAAGATGGCTCATATGTTCATCCCCCTCCATATTCTTCCCTCTACTGTGTGTTTCAGCTTAGACATTATTTTACAGCTGTGTTAGAGATACAGGATATGTTTGACAGAAAACAGCTTTAAAGTAACTAAGTGTTCAGTGGAAGAAAGAGGCTTATTAGTTGACCTGTGTGCACTACTCCTTTGTGAAACTCTGAAACGTGGAGTCATTAAAGGCCTGGATTCTCTCTGTCTAAATCTGTTTTATTAATAGCTCAGTACCCTTACAGCAGTCTATCCAGAGTGTCTTTTCACTAATGGAATACAAAGGTTTGTTGAGATTTTGATGTGAGTGTAAATTACTTTAGGGCTTAAAGAAGCATATGTATCTTTATGACACTTCAGCTATCACAAGAAAGACACTTTCCCTTTACAGCCTTCCTGTGTAAAGCAGAGCTAGCATGTGTACTTCTGAAACTTGACAGTGTGCCGGGCTGAGAAACAGCCTCTAGAGGTCTAGTGAGACAGCTGGAACTGCAGCATTACTGTAGCAAGTCCTCCAAGTCAACAGGCTTCACAATGTTCTCTTCCCTGGATCAAAGCACCTCCATGCTTTTCCTCCAGAACTAGCATTGCCATGTCATAAGGCAAAAAAAAAGGTGACTGTAAGCTGAAATGCCTTGATGTCTGTTGTTCATTTACATGCATAAAGTTAATAATGTCACTAATTCACATCATTATGGAAAGCTTGATGGCTTTCCTCAAAGCCCATTACAACCAATGAATATGTCACAATTGGTACAGAACAAAAACCTCAACAAAAAAATTAACTTGAAAAAAAATTAATCGCATTGATTAGAGCATTTCAAAACAGGTTTACATAATTCCTTTACTTCTCCAGCATTGTAGAGGAATGGATACCAAATAGCACTGTTCTGACATTCAGGACCTGTAGTCTAAGTAATGCAGATTAAGGAAATCCCTGTGATGTAAATGTATGGCTAAAATACCTAAAGACAGTACAAAGATTATACTGGAATCCAGGCTGTAGGAGAGCAATAATTATTAGCATTTTACTCATGAGTCTTCGTTGGCCGAGGGTGGCCCCTTCTCTATGCAGGAGCAAAGATTTTAACATCAGGAATACACATTGAAACTGATGTTATGGTCATTTGCTAAAGACTCCCTCTGCAAAAGAGGAAACACAACTGCAGCAGGTGTTCTGCAAGGAGCGCAGACGAGATCACAAAATAAAATCTGAAAACAAAACAGAGCAAAAGCACATGGGAAACCACCTCCCCCCCCCNCAACTTTCTATTACTGTCCCACAAGCAGGTCTCATAGGTTCTGCCCACTGTACAAAAGACCAAGCCAGAAACATGGAGAATGGATGTTTTATGAAAAGTTGTATTTATCTGTGGTATACGTCCCAGCTGTGGACCAGAATTCATACAGTTGGGTACCTCTGCAACAAACCTCTAACAGTTGCTAATGTTTCTTAACCCAAACCCACAAATTTTTAAAAATTCCTTCGGGTCTTTCTGTGATTTACATCTAAACAGAGAAAAAGCCTTCTGCAAAACACAAAAAACACACACATGCACAGACAATCCTTGGAAAGATTGTGAAATATTTACATACCAAGTAAGACTTTAACACTACCATCTGGTGGTGATGGTTGCACTGAGAATAACAATCATTTCATCTGAGGTTGTCAAAGTGCAAATTTAGTCCTTACCATATTAACAAAGTAAAAATGTAATAGAGAAAATGGATTCTCAATCACAGCAACTGTGTAGTCCTGCATTCTGTTTCCACTCGTGGCAAATGTAAAAGGCTACTTGGAGAGACCTCTTCAGCATACATTTGCTGCTGTACATTGCTCATCGTCCCCAGCAATCACCAGTCAGGATAGATCTGAGGGCAGATTCCTGCCAGTTGCCCTTAGCAGCTGAGTGAAATAATCTTCAGATAGAAAAGCAAAACAGATATATTTGGTATAAAATGTTTTGCCAATGATAAAGTAAAAACCCAGATATGCTGTCCAAAAACATTCTGCGTTAGTAAAGAAAATCTTTACATACAACTTCTGCTAGTCTGAGTAATATCAAGTTTGCCCTAAACACACATCATGTCAGAAGCCTGAGCATGATGGAGAGAAGCTTTGTTAAGCTTTTTGTAAGATGATCATGATAATGATACTGTTGCTATTTATTACTATTATTGTGATTATTATTATAATTATTAAAAATATAGAGTTAATTCTTACAGAACATAGGTTTTACTTTGAGAAGCAAGAATCAATTACATAGCCACTTTCAAAAGAAGATTCTGAGGTCATTGAAGAAAAAATTTTCCTTTTGTTCTAAAAGCAAAAGTTAATTTTGACTATACAAATGAAAAAATATTTTCACTCACTGTTTGTTCTGCTGAATGCATTAATTTTTAAGTGGTTTCTTGTATCTATTTGTGCAAGCTTCTCACAGTGATAAGCAATCAGCTTGGCAATAACTGGCAGGTTTTTGTGTATTTTGCCATATTTTGTTTCATTTTGGTTTGGTTTGGCTTGGTTTTTCTCCAGAAATATCCAGCTGTTTCAGGGGTTTTTTTGGCAGGTTTTTTTGTTTGTTTGTTTTTTGGTTGGTTTTTGTTTTTGTTTGTTTGTTTGTTTGGGGTTTTTTGGGTTTTTTTTGGTTTTTTGGTTTGGTTTGGTTTGGTTTGTTTTTTTTTGTCATCCCCCATCTGTGCTGAGGAATCTTGTAACAAGCAAGGACATGAAAATTTTGGGACAGATTGTGCGAGACCAATACAGAAATGGGCAGGGAGTGCTTTGTAAAGGTACCTGAGCCCCCTGCAGTCTTGCATTCAGGTGTTAACACTATTTTAATTTGCACAGGGCAAGGTATGAACTGGGCTTAACACACCATTTCTGACCAACTCCTGAGCTTCTGCAGAGAGAAGCTTTGCAGAGTCACACTATCTGTCCTGAGACTAAGCAGAGATGTGATCCAGGAAGTCTACCAAGGTTTAGTATCAGTTAATAAATAATGAAAAGTTTATTGTCCCATGTAAAGTGACCTTGCTGCCAACAGGTAAACTTTGCTTCTCCCCCTAGCCTGTTTAAAGCCCTTGGAACTGATTATACACAAGCAATAAAGCTAGAGAAGACATCTACATAGCAGGATCTGCAATGGAAGACACAACTGACAGCAAGCATCTCACTGAGGGGATTTGTAAAAGCAGAGAAAAGCATGGAAAAGAGATGAACAGTGAAAAAAAATTTTAGAAATGGCACAAAAGGTGGAAACACTGGGTGAAAAATAGCAGGATCCTTTTAAATCCTTGGGGAATGAGAGCATAGTGAGACTCTGTTTTGTGTCGAGTCCTTTGCTTAAAAAACCCTATCAACCCACTAAATTAAAATATAACTCGGGCATATTTGTTTAGCTATGACAAATGCCCTTTCTGTGTCTTTCAACTCTGCCCATGCTCTGCCCATGAGAAGTTGCTGTGCCACTGTGTTGCGTATTGCAGTCAGACTTCCCTCTTCTTGGCTGTACAGGGACAGTTTCAGCTTCTCTGGCTCAGGGTTATTGAGGCAGCTTGACATGGACAGCAGACTCTCTGAAGGCAGTCAGAGTGTCTGAAGGAGGGGGATGTATTTTTTTTTGCTTTCCTAACCACAGAGAGTTTAAGATACATATTGTTGAGCTTAAGATGCTTGTTGTCAAGCTTTTCTCCCAAAGCATATGGACAGATTATTTTTGAAAACAAAAAATTAAAAGCAGGGAACTGTAGTAATGTACTCAAGAAGCTGGACTTGTTACTGACCAGCACAGATGATAAAAAGTGAAAGAGGTAGCCATTCTTGTTCCTTGATTCAGACGGAAAATCAATTTTCATCCATCATGATCTTGATAAAATTTTTAAATAAAAGCAATATACTTTTCTTCAGTAAGGCTTCAAACAGGCTTAGCACCTAGCTTCCCACATAGTAAACACTAAGAAAACAATTTCTCAAAAGAAAAGCGCCTGGAACCCTCTCAGTTTCATTTCTGCCCACAGAAGATTAAAGTCAAACTATGGGTAAATGCAGTTTCAAGATTTCTTTCTGATAAAAAAAAAAAAATCAATCCACAAGATACAATTTTAACCTTTAAACTTTGGATAACTGAGTACAAGTGTATACTGTTGACTTTGTTAACATTCATTTGGATGGCTCAATAAAAAGAGCTAGCATATCAAAATACAGCACTGAGGCTTGTCCTTGCCCTGCATTAACTTCACATATAATTAATGCATAATTACTAGTTCCCAAAGTCCTTCAGTATAATGCCTGAGGGCTTCTAGAATCTTAGTGTGATGAAGAAACCTTCTGGAAATAACCTCTCTCTCTCTCTACCTGGTTGAGTCATGGGAATTTCAACCTGGGGTATAGCAGCTTAGAAGTGAGAAAGTGTACCTGGTGCTAGCCTTTGTGAAAGCTTGTAACATGAACATCACATACTGGAGTACTGGACATCAATACACACCTTGACTCAGATTTAATTGTAAATTGCTGATTCATCTCATAAATCCTGTCAAGTCCTGAGCACTCGCTCTCTTGTGGCATTTCCATCATCATCTGAGAATGTGATTTCCAGTCCCACTTTTGAATCCCTGAAATCACCTACAAAAAGAATGCTTATTACGCAAATAGTGGCTAAAAAACCCCTAGCCTACTTGCTATATGGTGCAAGTCATTGGTTCCATGGGAGTGTGAGAAGTAGAAAATTGTTTACTTAAACTTGCTCTGTTGTCTGCTTGTTTTTCGTCTAATTCACCAATTTCAAAGATTTGCTGTACACTGTTATGGAGTACTTTTGTTGCAGGATGCCTTTGTATGTATAATGTCATGTACCTAAATTAAAGATAACCACTCCCAGCAGGGGTGTTGGAATGTCAGTCTCAAAGGTCACTTCTCACCTCAGTGCCTCCACAGTTTAGGCTAATCCTTTGCCACATCTCTCTATTCCTCACAGCTCAAACACAGGTGACTCTCACTCACCCCACAACCAGCTGTCAACTGGCTCTTAAAATAAAACACTATGTTTGCATGTGGATGTAGCATCTGCATTTTTACATATCCATTTTTTCAAATCCATCATACGTCTCATTAGATATATACACATATAAAAAAGTGGGTTTTTGCGAGGATTAACCAGTCATAACTGTGAGGTATGGTAGCTTCTGCTATAATGTGATTTACTGCTGAGATATAAGTCCTGTTCACAGGCAACTTAAATGGGGAGGCTAATATCAACTAATAAAACTGTAGCTGCTGATGCTGAATCTCTGTTTTTACCTTCTCACTTCTTTGCAGCATCTGCCAAATTTGGGTTCCTCGCTCTCTCTCTTTTATAAATAAACAGTGCAGCTAAGGATAAAACACACTGGACTCTGCCTGGACTACATCTGGTAACACTGCACATTTATATACCACTTGATGCTCCTACCAACAGCAAATAATTATACTTCAAGTTTTCTGCTATCCCAGTATTCTTTCTCTTCTCTATGTCATGTAAATGTTTTTGGGTTTTTTTCTAAATGTATTTCTTTTTCCTCAAAATATTATCCCACCTCTGTTATAACTAGGTTAAAAAAATAAAAAGAGGAAAAAAAACACTTTCAAGGTTTAAGGCAAAGTGAGTCTGAGTAATTCTGTCTCAAAAGCATCAGCACTGTGATTCAGGAAAAGACCACATCAAGAGAGCTGGCAGTGATCTAACTTGGAACAGTTGAGCTTATTCCAGATCCAGTCTGCACCAAACCAGAGATAAAAAAGGAAGGTCTCTGGGTAGGGTGCAGGAAACACTCCAGCTCTTTCCCTACACTGCAGCTTAGATTACACCACTTAGCATGAGCCTGAGACCTCCAAAAATGGATGGGGACTGAACCTGTCTTCAGAGCGGACACACAGAACATACAAAAAACACCATCCTCAAATGACATAAAAAACCGAAAAGAACTGGACAAATAAATATTATGGGATGTCCTTCTTACTCTGAAACGTTCCTGATCCTCAAATATGCAGTGCTAGTAGGCTTGAAAGGATAAAACAGACCAACATAAAAGAAAGTAGAGTCAAAGCACGTTTGATGTATTGCTCTAGTTAGAAGTTGCTGCACTAATTAGTCATGCCCTTTAATTTCACCTGTTCTGCCTTGGGACAGAAAAGGATCACTAAACTGAAGACCACAGTGACCTGCCCTGGGGAAGTCGTATGCTTTGGAAGAATCTAATTTTAGGAGGCAATATAATTTTGTTCATTATGTTAATAATAATGTCCAAATGCTTACTTTTCAGCTCAAAAATTCATGGAAATGTATTTCCATTTTGGTAGGAAATTAGATAGAGAGTTTCTTTTTCATTGAAAAATTAAAAATGCCAAGCTTCCTTAGCAACTAACAGCATAAAATATTTATTTGATTCTGTACAAATGCCCTTCTGGGCAAAATACGGTCTCCGCCAGGAATATTATTTTTCTAGAAACCACACTGTTAAGTTACAGTAACAGCCTGTCTTGCAAAACACATCAACTACAATTAAGCTGAGTCAAGTAGTCATCAAGTACATCACGTAGTCTCTAGCTGAAAAAAGTATGAGGTCAGATAGGAGTAAGCCTGCTCCTTGATGAGGGGTAAGGAGATGATGGTAATAAATTCACACCATCTAAAGATCTGCCGTCGCAGCTTCTGCTGACTTTATTAAAGAACATTAGCCATATCATCCTGGGGAGAAAATAAATGATAAAGTAACAGAATGAGAAAATAAAATAATTAGGTTTGGGCTCCAAACCATGATGCTATAAATAAAGGGCAACCTGAATATGTTCTGATTAGAAATTCCACAGGGTAGCTGTAAATCTAAGCCTTATCAGAGGGTCTCTTGTTCTCTTCTCTGACATGCCTTATTCTTTCTGGCCTTTTTATCAGTCTAGCTTATTAGCATCCAGATTTGGATTTTTTTCCAAGGGAGTTGCAATCTTCCCATAATACACTCTTCCACCTTTAAATGTGTGAGCTCTACTATCAATGATAATTTGAACTTAATTAGATTTTTAATGCCTGAAAATTAAATACAATTATCTTAAGACTTAACAAATACTATAGTTCTATTTCATTTGAAGATGCTAGGCAATCAGCAGTCTACAAGTTCAAAATATTTTTCCTTTATCTTTACTTAAATGAAAAATATTTTCTTTTGGTTTGATGTTACTCCTGGCTCCACTTTTTAAACTGGTTCTTATGACAGTCATAAATATGACTATCAATGAGAAATATATACTGGAAAGATTAAGTTTTTAGCTTAATACAGTTGGAGGAGCTGTGATGTAAGCTACAGCCTTATTCTTTAGAAGCTACACAGGGAAAGCTGATCTACAGTTCCTAAGGGGACTGTATAAGCTGATCCTTGTTGCGAAAAAAGGTACGAAATACTGCAGGTGCTCAGGTAGTTTATCGCTATCTTTCCAAGAAAGAAAAGAAGTTCACTGCTGAACACTCAAAAAATAGCTAATAATATTGGTAAATTAGATATTGTTATGTTGATACAAACAGTTTCAAGACAAACATAAAAGTCAGTGTCAAAAGTTACTGTAGCAGTAAGTAAAGGGCAGTCTAACTGCCTCGGGATTTTCAAATCTTTAGAGATAAAGGAGGTTAACCTCCCTTGGAAGTTTATGATAAACCATGAATTAAAGGGATTTAAAATTGCCAAGAAGAACAGATGAGTATGGATACCATTTCTATAGTAACACATGTTGAGGTCTAAAGATAGTCACACAAAAAGGGTGTGTTTTGATTTTGATGAGTCAAGTCAGTCATGTGGGTGAGTATGTACCCCAGCTTTCATGTACTGTCAAAATGAGAAATATATTTCTTCTTAATTATTACCCTAATTCAAGAGTATTTAATACTAGAGTGTTTTAGTAAAGACCGTCTTGCAATTAATAATAATAATAACAAAAAAAGCAAGACGAATGCATATTTTAGAGCCATATTAATGGAGACAAACAGTTAGCATTATAAACCTGAACTTGCTGTGGAAAGCACTAACTCAGTGTTCCTCAAATTAAGAAAATTAATTCCTGAGGAAAAGAGTAGAGTTACATAAGAACCAGAAAACAGGCAGAAAACAGAGCGTAACTTAGGGCTCAATTAATCCTTCAGAAAGGTCAAAACACAGAATTGTTTGTGAATTTCTTATTCCTTCCCCTCCCAGTCCTATAACTTCCCTATTCCCTCAGTGTAGAAGTTTACTTTAAAAAAGGTTACTTCACATACACGGGAATAGACAGCATAGATTTATTTTCCAGTTACCCTCCTGGACTTGCAAAGCAATGTATTTAGATAGATTTTAACTCTTGTTAAGGAGAAGTCTATTGAAAGGCATCAAAGACGGAAGGAATAGTGGTGGTTTCTCAGGATCAGATTCGAAAGGTTTTTTGTGTTTGCCAAAGCAGAATTATTTGGGAGACACATAGAATATTGCTTGTAAAACTTCGGTATTCAGACTTGATATACTGAATCACCTTATTTCCTTAAAGTATTGAAAGATGAGGTGGATGCTAGTGTCTCGGGATGGTTCTGTTAAGGCAGGAATGATCTCCAAAGCCTGTCATTTTATCTTGAACCACAGGCTAGCTTGGTGTCAAACTAGCAGCTGTATACCAACCAATTTTGACAGTCTCATCTTCCAAACTCCACTACAGTAAGTGAAACACGAATAGTTTGAAAATGAATCAGAAGGTAAGACGCTCTGGTATTGCACCAGTGCTGCTTTGAACACAAACATATGAGGCAAGAAATTTGACTGATTTCTGGATAGTCTAACAACATAACACCAGAAAAAAGGCTGTTTGAGAAGACCTTCTAATAAAGTCTCTACTTCTGAAGTGAAAAAAATAGAGCCCAGTCAAGTCCTTCTGAAAATCATACCTAAGGAGTCAATCAAAATGCTCTGCAGCTGTTTGCAATAAAGACTGACCTTTAATATATGCTTTCATTCCTCAAAAATGGTGTTCAAACATCTTTTCACAAATCAACGATCTATTTACTGCATATTTCTTTCTACCTATTATTTCAGTCCATTATATTTATTTTGAAAAGAAACCAGTAATTTGAAGGAAGACATAATATTGAGGACCCAAAGGTTTCATTCTACAAATACAAAAATAAGTACCTAAAATATCCATTGGTTTTCCAGAGATTTGTAACCTCCTTAAGCCCCTGCAGGTCTCAAACAACTATTTCACTCCATCTAAGCATCCTGTATTTAACAGAATCACTGACTGATAGAATGGGTCAGGTTGTCCCGGTGCTCATGGCATAGGATTGTGTCTAGATAATTACTGAATACCTCCAGCAAGGGAGACACTGCAACATCTCTGTACAACCTGTTCCAGGGCTCACTCACCTGCAGAGTCAAAAAATTCTTCATCAGGATCAGGTGAAACTTTCTGTGCATCAGTTTCTGCCCACTGTCTCTTGTTCTGTTGCTGGGCACCACCAATAAGAGCCTGGTGCCATCCTCTGACTCCCTCCCTTCAGATACCGATGGACATTGATGAGGTCTCCTCTCAGTCATCTCTTCTCAAGGCTGAAAAGGCTCAGCTCCCTCTGCCTTTCCTCCTAAAATGGATGCTCATATTTTTTGATTATTTTATTTTATTTTTAAAATATTGGACCATTTTATTAAGTATTCTTACTTGTGATGATACCTCTTTTCATATGCCAGTCCTTTACCTACTACTATTATTACGACATAAGCAGAAAACAAAATTCTTTGACATTTTAAGAAAATTATGACTGAAATCTTTAATTGTTCAAGAGAAATTCAAGTTTTAAACTTGGATGTACTTTTCCCCATGTTTTCATAAGAAGATTTAAAGTAAAGTTTTCTTTTTGTGTGAATATTCAAGCACTAAAAATCATAAACCCATTAGCTGTATTAGACAAGGATTTTTCTCCTCAATCTGTACTTTGCAACTCCTTTCCCTTGAGGTTACTTCCCTCCCTAAAAATAAGAAAAATGGCATTTTGTTGTACTACTAGCAGTTTGGGAGGCACATTTTTGTGGATTAACTTCTGACTTTTCTATATGCCAGACAACCTTATGCTTGGCAGCCGTCTGTGTGCAGCATTTACTGAATGTTCTAGTGTGCACGATGACTGCGTTCATTGTGAATACTTCTCACCACAACTGCATATGTGGGTTACTCCATGGCAGTCCTATGAAAACAGCAAATTATTTTCCAAACAGAAAACCATCCTTTGTGTTACATATTCACATGCTGTAAATGATGTTCACTGATCTTACAGAACCCATCTAACAAATGGAGAAATACCATGTGAGTTTCAATCCCACAGTCAAAACTCTTGTTAGCAGGACACTTTGTGATATTATTGTCATCCTTTCAGGGGAGGTGAAGTTTCTTTGTAGGGAACAGAGGACAGAAATTTGCCTTTTTAGGTGCACATCCACAAACTGTCAGCATTTGTCAATCAGTGTTTCTGAAAGTTATGCTTGTACTGCAAGCACCTGTACTGCAGAAACTATCCTAGATGATTGACGTGCAGCTCTTCCAAGTCATTTTTTTTGATACCAGAAAGCATAATAAGCCCATTTGCTACAATAAGTGACTCCTCTCCTTTTTGGTTTTTCTGCCAAAAAATGTGTTTTTTTTAAAAAGCTGAACTTTTAAGGCTAAGCTTCTGAATCTTTTCAAAATATTTGCCTTTTTGTGTAGGTTTTTTGGGGGACGGGGTTTGTTTTGGTTTTTTTTTTTTTTTTGGTTGGCTAGTATTGGAGCTTTTTCTCTTTTTGTCGGCGGGGGGGGAGATTGTGTTTTTGGCTCGTTGGCTTTTTTTAAATTTCAGTTTTCAGCAGACTTATCAGCAAGTCATGCAAAGAAGCTCCTTTCAAATTGTTTTTTGCTGTCCATTAGGCTGGCTCGTAGATGACATATTCCTATACCCCCAAAGGGAGTCAGTTAGGAATATTACTGCCAGGCATTCTCATGAGATGTGTCAAGGTTTGACCCTCACTAAACACCAGGCACCTCGACTCTCTCTTGCTACAGGAAAAAAACTATAAAAAATACACACCAATCTCATGAGTCAAATGAGATAGGACA
>VZRM01009863.1:557673-621753 GCA_013397955.1 Grantiella picta
AGGCATCCACCTGCTCCTCTGGAGTGGGCTGTGGGTTGATTTCTGCACTCCTGTGGACTTCATGGGCTGCAGGGGGACCTCCTGCCCCCCATGGCCTTCCCGTGGCTAGCAGAGGGTTTTCAGCTCTGGTGCCGGGAGCACGTCCTCCCCACCTTCTTCACTGACCTTGATGTCTCCATGCTGTTCTCCCTTCACATATTTTCACCTCCACCTCCTCCTCCTCCAACTACAAAGAAGTGAAAGAAGTGCGCATCTGCCTTGTTTTGAATTTTTCTTAAATATGTTTTCACAGAGGCATAACCAACACCTCCAATTGGCCCAAACTTGGCCAGCAGCATGTCCATCACCTTCAGAGCCATCAGAGACTGGCTCTGCTGGACTTGATGTAAAAACTTCCAGAACTTACACTCAGGACACACAGGAGCCATCTTTGTGCCACTCCCCACCCCTCAGACACCTCCCCAGGCCTACTACAACAGCTTCTGAGGGGTCCAAATTTCTCCTAGATGTTAAAAATACTTTACTGATGTTTTGGGCCAATCAAAACCACCACAGATGGAAATGGTATTGCTTTCAGCATGAAGGGAAATGGGAGAAGAAGCTGGAGGAATGTAAGGGAAACGAGTGAGTAGGAGGAGATGACTGCTCCAACCCAGAAAGTCCTCCTAGCATGCAGGCATGTAGCTCACCACATTGCTGCTCCATGGTAAGAAACAGGGCAAACACCACTGTAAAGAATGCTGCAGGAAAGGGGAAAGTGCCAAGAAAAATGCCACTGCCATGCCACTGAAAGTCTCAGTACTTTGAACTGAATTTAGAGATACAAGAAGAACCATTTCCATGTCATTTCACTGACTCAGTCCTTAATCTGAAGTGTACCACTGGACATTAAAGATTCATGCAATTAAGACTTTCCTTTTTCATTTATGCGTCTGCCAAAATCACAAGTCTGCTTTTGTCATGTATTACAATGGTACTGGACTCTTAACTCCCTGTTTTCCTGCGGTCATTTTTACTTAGGAAAAAAATCTAGTCAGTTACACAGCGCATGACCCTGCAATGTATTGCTGGATGAGAAAGGAAAGAGATAGAGATATGATCTCTCAGTAAATGGAATATGAAACTGAAAACCTCCACATCTGTTTCTCCTGTTTAAAGAGAACTTTAAGGTTTTCCTGTAAGATAAGTGACAACTACAAAAAAGAAATAAAACTGGCTGTTTTACATTATGTTTTTGCTCTGCGCTCATCTGATAGTCACTTGCCACCACATAACTGACTCATTTGCAAAAAGCTTTAAGACGCAGTGGTGAATAAAGTACTGTAAAAATGGAAAATGTTAATCTAATGCTATGCAAAGATCTGCTAGGAGTAGTTCAACATAAAAATAGCCAATTACTAACCTATGTGAAGATTTTACCTTAGAAAAGGTTAAATGTGATTTTTTTTTTTCCCCACTATAATTAACCTCTCCCTCTGGGCCAGGTCTGGCCTTCAGAGTGTTTTTGACTTCATTTACTGGAGAACTAAGAGCTTTGGGAACACACTCAAGCAATTTGTTTAATTGATAGTTCGGCCAAACTACTGTCAATCAAATGATGAAGATTAAAAGTTTAATCTTTTGCTTAAGTACTTATGCTGTAATAAATAGTTTAAAGTAGTTGCCTTTTGTGAATCCTTGAAAAAAGGAATGGTGATGCAGCACAAAGCATGTGTCTGAAATGGAGGAGTAAGAAGACATGAGCGAACAAGTAAAGTGATAACCACGTTCTTCATGGTCCCAATTCTGACGGAAGCATAGCCATGTCCCTTAAATTCCCTTTAACAGCAGCTCTGAAGTGCACTCAGAAGAGAGTACGTAGGAGAGCAAAGAAGCCTTTGAGGCAGGCTGTCCTCAGAAAATGAAATGAAATGTACATTTATCCTCTGAAATGTACATTTATCCTGATTTTATTTGTTCTTATGGCAAAGAACAGTACAGGGTGTTGCTGAAAGCTGTAATCAGCTCCAGCAGAAGTATTCAACTCTAACGATCAATACTTTGTCATTGTTAATAAAAGGGATACTTTTTCTTGAATGCATGATGGTGCAAAGTGATGATGCCCTGGTGCAGATGGAGTATATCCTGGTACAGATGGCAGGAAAAGGAAGAGTGTCTCTCTTTCATGAGAACTGTTTAATAGAAGGGTTTGGAGTTGGTTTTTGGTTTGTTTGTTGCTCGTTCTTTTCCCTGGAAATTTATAAAAATCTATTTCACACTGACATTTGGCACTGGGGTTTTAAGACACTTTAGTACCTCTAGTTTTAATTTTTTTTTTTTTAAAGGGTGGGAGTGTTTGTCTTTTATTTGTTGCTCTAAAATCCAAAGCATTAAGCTTCCAAATCTTTTGATCTTTTGGAAATGTTTTTTTGCTTGCTTACTTGTTTTTCTTTTTCTTTCTCTTTTTCTCTTTTTTTTTTTTTTTTTTTGAGGGGAAGGGGGTTACTCTAGAGTCTAAGCATTAAGTAGTATTTTTTAAAATTCAGTTATCTTCAGAGTTATCCCATGAAAAGGAAAAATTAATAATCCAGGGATTACTGAACCTGGCAGAGCATGAAAGGAAGGTTTGTGCCCTCAGCTAGTTCGTTCTGCCATGACCTTAGCTGGGTGCAGCAGTAATTTTGATCCTGTAGTACAACTAAATAAAGTACAGTTACTTTCTCAGGTGCCAGTCCAGCCTGCTGTTATCAAAGAACTGGCCTCAAACAGAAGCAGGCATTGAGGCAATGTAAGGCCTTGATTACTCTTTGGGTATAAACAGTTCTGAAAACACCTAAATTAACATTAATCACACATAAATTCCTAAGTTATTGTTATCTAAATTAATAAATATTGAACAAGCTGATTCAGCTTTGGCTGAGCGAGAGTACAAAGGCAAAAAAACCTTCTATACTGTTAGCTCCAATTCTATGCTGAAAGCTTGTCTTCCTCTTAAAACAGCAGTTAACATGCTTTTTTAAAACAAACAGACTAGGCACCCATTCCATTTCACTGAGGTCCAGGAGGCAATCCAGTATATAAAGCAGGTGTTTAAAACTTAGAGAGATCATAATTCTGATAAAGCATAAGAGTATAATTCATATATAAACTTATTAGATTGGCATAATAGTTCTGAGGAAATCCTATCCTTCACAATTCTGAACATAGGATATTTTCTACTCATTAAAAAAAAAAAAAGGGAAAAGAGACAAACAGCAAAAAAAAGGCAGGTGGGCTAAATGTTACAGGTTTGTTTACAAAGTCAAGCATCTTGTTCTGCAAAGATCCCAGGGTCAAGTATTGTACAACTCTTTGCGAGCATGGAGTAAAGCAAACTTCACCATGGGCTGTATCTACTTTGTCATTAAATTTCAAAACTTCTTGGCAATTTAAAGACCATCTGAGAAGGGAACAAGAAAGGAAAGAACTCCATTGTCAAACAGCAGGAATCATGAAAAGTTCTAATTAAAGCAGTTATTGCTAAGAAACAAGGAAGAGGCAGAAGTGTTTGCATTTTGATAGGGTTGTGCTATTTGTACTATATGAGATAATCCCATTAAATCACTGCAATGTGCCCAAGGAGAAGGAATTTTTTCTAAATTCCCCTTATCATTTTACCCACTGGTGAAAAAACTGCAGGACTGTTTTTAAATACTTGAATGAAACCAATACTCACATGCCAAGCTGAGATTTTCAAAACCTGTGACAAATTATCCCCCGCAAAAATGAAAACCAAGCCTGTAATTGTCCTTTTAGCTTTGCAAATTGTCCCAGCAGAACATTCCTAAATGTGTATTAAGAATTATCAGATTGAAACCAAACTAACACAAGAAGAAATGGAAGAGGAATCCACTGTATTTAATATACTTCTATAGCACACAGATTCCATACTGAGAATGGTGAGTTGATTAAAAATATTTCTTACTTTTTTTACTGAATTCTTCTTTTATGCCATTTTCTTCTTAATTTCTCTTGCTGTCATAAGCAGTTAACTATATATCCTTTGCAGGCCTTTTAATCAATGAAACTTTAGTGGAACAGAACTCCACAAATGCTGTCTCACTAGAATTTAAGGAGTGACCTACACTGGAAGCAAATGAACATACACTCACTTTTGTTCTGCTGAGACATCTATCCATCCATCCATCCATCCATCCATCCTGGAGCCTACACAGCTGCAAGGAACTGATAATCTGGGTAAAGATAGGTCAGTTCAGTTTCTCAGCCGTTTGCAGGATGGAGTATATCCTGTTTTGGCAAGTACAGTGAGGTTTTCCATCACCTTGACAATTCCTGCAGCAGAAAAATCCTTTCCAACTTAGCACCTTCAACTGTATTTCTGAACTCAGGCATTCAAGTTGTAGAATCATAGAATATCCTGAGTTGGAAGGGACCCATCAGGATCATCATGTCCAACCCCTGGACCCAAAGAGGACACCCCAAGAATCACACCATATGCCTGGAAGTGTTTTCCAAATGTTTCTTGAACTCTGTCAGGCTTGTTGCTGTGACCACTTCCCCAGAGAAGCTGTTCCAGTGCCCAACCACCCCCAGGGTGAAAAACCTTTTCCTGATATCCAACCTAAACCTCCTCTGATTCACCTTCATTCTGTTTCTTCGAGTCCTGTCACTGGTCACGAGAGTGAAGAGCTCAGTGCCTGGTCATCTGTTTCCCCTCATGAGGATGTTGAAGGCCTCAGTAACATTTCCCCTCCGTGTCCTCCAGGCTGAACAGATCAAGTGACCTCAGCTGCTTCTCATACAGCTTCCCCTCCAGATCCTTCACCATCCTGGTGGCCCTTCTTTGGACAGTCTCTGATAGTTTAATGTCCTTTTTATGTCGTGGCACCCAAAAGTGCCCCCAGCACTTGAGGTGAGGCTGCCCCAGTGCAGAGCAGAGCAGGACAATCCCCTCGCTTGCCCAGCTGGCGATGCTGTGCCTGATGCACCCCAGGACATGCTTGGCCCTNGCCTCAGTAACATTTCCCCTCCGTGTCCTCCAGGCTGAACAGATCAAGTGACCTCAGCTGCTTCTCATACAGCTTCCCCTCCAGATCCTTCACCATCCTGGTGGCCCTTCTTTGGACAGTCTCTGATAGTTTAATGTCCTTTTTATGTCGTGGCACCCAAAAGTGCCCCCAGCACTTGAGGTGAGGCTGCCCCAGTGCAGAGCAGAGCAGGACAATCCCCTCGCTTGCCCAGCTGGCGATGCTGTGCCTGATGCACCCCAGGACATGCTTGGCCCTCCTGGCTGCCAGGGCACTGCTGATTCAAATTCAATTTGCCTTTGACAAGGACTCTCTGGTCCATTTCCACAGCACTGCTCTCCAACCTCTCATTGTCCAGTCCATACACACATGCAGAGTTGCCCCATCCCAGGTGCAGAAACCAGCACTTTCCCTTACTAAACTTCTTATGATTGGTGATTTCCCAGCCCTGTAATTTGTCAGGATCTCTTTGAAGGGCCTCCCGGCTCTCAAGAGAATCAACAACTCCTCTCAGTTTACCGTCAACAGTAAACTTACTTAGTATTCCTTCCAGTCCTGTGTCCAGGTCATTTATGAAGATGTTGAAGAGCACAGGGCTGAAGATGAAGCCCTGTGGAACCCCACCAGTGACAGGTCACCAGGCTGATGTCACCCCATTCACTGTAACCCTTTGTGCCTGACCCGTGAGCCAGCTGCTCACCCATCACATGATGTGTTTATTCAGCTGAGCACTGGATATTTTCTCCAGAAGGATTCTGAGACAGACAGTATTGAAAGCTTTATGAAATCCATAAACATTATATCAACGGGCTTCCTTTGATCACCTAAATAGGTTACCCTAAGGAAAAGGAAATCAGGAAAGAAAATCAGGTTGGAGAAGCAGGTCTTTTCCTCTCATGAGGACGTGTGGGATGTGACAATGGCTGTAGTGTCCTCCAGGTGATTTCCAATACTTCCCAGAATAAACTTCTCCATAACTTCAGCAGGCACTGAAGTAAGACTGACAGGCCTGTAGTTTCCAGTGTCATTCTTGTCCTTCTTGGAAGTTGGGAAAACATTAGGCAGCTTCCAGTCAGCTTCCAGTCCTGAAAGCTCTTTGGGACCTCTCCAGATTCCCAAAACCACTCAAATATCATCAAGAGATGCTTTGTGATGACATCAGCCACCTCTTCGAGGTTTCTTGGATGAATCTCATCAAGCCCCATAGATTTGTAGGGATCTAGCTAGAGCAGCAGAACCCACACAATTTCAAGGTTAACTGGGAGCTGATCATTCTCAGTCTTGGTCCTCCAGCTTAGAGCACTGAGATCCCCCTCATCTGTCGTCCATGTTGAAGAAAGAGGCAAAGAATGTGTTAAACACCTCTGCCTTGTCCATGTCGCTGTTTGTGAGGTGACCATCCTCATCCTGTAACCAGCTAATGTTATTTCTACACTGCCTTTTGCCATTAACATATTTGAAAAAACTCTCTTAAGTGTACCTCACAGTTCTGGGCAGCTTCAACTCCAGTTGAGCTTTGGGCACACAAATTATCTCCCTACAGGTGAGCAGCACCTATGTCTTCTTCCGATGCCACCTGATCTTGCTTCCACTGGGCATACACCTTCCTCGTTCACCTCATTTCCAAGAGAAAATCCCTGTTCAGCCAAGCTGGCTTTCTGCCTTGCCTACTTTTCTTTCAACATTTAGGAATTGCCTGCTCCTGAACCAAGTAAGCACCAGTTTTAACGAACTGTAAAAACTGTATGTTCTTTTATGTAAAGCCATTTGTGTCTGATAGCAATATTACTTTGCAAGATCATTCCCATGCCTGGGCTCTGCCATTCTCAGCAACATCTCAGCGACAAGGTCAGTGTGAGATGAGCATGCACGCAGACCATATCCTGCCCTGAAGACGAGTGCAGGGCTGGAGCTCCTCTCCTATGAAGACAGAATCAGAGAGTTTGGGTTATTAAAGAGAAGACTTAGGGGAGACTTCTAGCAGCCTTCCAAGTACTTACAAGAGAGCTGGAGAGGAACTTTTCATGAGGACAGGATAGTGGCTTTAAACTGACATAGGACACTGACTGGCTTTTAACTGACATAGGTATGGATTAGATATTAGGAAGAAATTCTTTACTATCAGGGTGGTGAGGCAGTGGCACAGGTTGCTCTGTGAGGTTGTTGATGCCTATCCCTGGATTTGTTCAAGGCCAGGTTGGTTGGTGCTCTGAGCAACCCTGGTCTAGTGAAAAGTGATCTTGCCCATGGCAGGGGTGTTGGAACTAGGGACTTAAGGTCCCTTCCAACCCACCCTTTCTATGGTCCTGTGATTCTGTGAGATGACCCAGCACTATCTCTGTTCCTACAGGCCTGTTTGATTCCCCGCCTCCTGTTTACTCTTTCTCAGGGACTGTGATTGATGCCCCCTAGTATTTCATGTTTCAAGACTTCTGATGGATAAAGACCTTTCAGGAGCTATCAGGTAACTTGCTAGAAGCTGAAGTGAAATTCGAGAACTTTTCCCTTTCCTGACCAGCTAGCTAATATCTCAGTTGGATTTCATGGAGTCAATGTTACAAATTTGTCTGTATTTCCCTGAACTTCAGCCTCTTTGTCTGTCCTTCCTCACCTGTAACATAATGATGAAAAGCACATTTGCAAGTTTAAGCAATGTTAGCTGGCAACTCAGAGAACAGACAAGGCCTTTTGAGGTCAATCTTGACAACAACATCAGATATGCAGCCACAGTTTATCAAAGGATAAGCTTTTCTGTCTGAACATAATCCCTTCTATCAAAACTCTCCATATAATGCCATGTGTCACAAGCCTGTAATTGACTTCACAAAAAAAAAAAAATGATTTCTTGGGGCAATACCTGGCCTGAATGGATTTTCTCATAGCCTGCGGTTTCATTAAAACTTTGCATTCCATAAATGTCTACATTCCTTCAGTAGATTATTACTCCCTCCAGTCATGTTCACCTTTTTTCTTGTTTAAATGGTGAAATAGGATTTTCTATCAGATCTTTTTATTGTTAGTTCTGTAGGCAAGTTGTGAAGTTAAATGAAACATAACCTAAACACAAATGAAAAATATATTTATTTGCTCTGGTCTTGCTAGATACAATGTCAAGTTCTGCTGTGAAATTCAACTTTTAGTCCTCCTCTATCACAAATCCACAAATGGTTGACTTTTGCTTTGCAAATTTTGTATAGCAGAGTTGTTACAAACCAGTTGTGCAGTATTTGCTCATAGTAGAACTGGGCTGAGCCATTTTGCTTTACATCAAGTTGCAGCCCCTCCCAGAATCACTGCAGACAGGTACAATATCTGCCATTTGTTTATACTGTCTTTATGCTTTGCCCATTTACTTGCCTTCTCCGAAGCAAATTGCTTGGATGCAACTATTTTAATAAAAAAGTGTCCCATTAATCTGTCAAATTAAGAGATGTCCTCATTAGTTAATGCTTTATTCACTATATTACTCTTCCTATTGAAGTACCAAAAATAAATAATCTCAAAATCCTGCTATTTGTGGAATGAAGAGGGAACAAACACAGCTAGTGGAAGCTGCAGTCCAAACATAAGCCTGAGGACACTCAATGGACACAAACAGCTTGAGGTGGTGAGAAAACACACTTTTAGAGGAGTGCCAATTGTCTCTGGTGCTAATAAGCTCTAGCTTCTTGATTGCCTCTTTGTTGCCTCTTTTTTGCCTCTTTTTTTTTTTTTTTTGAGAACATTTTTTGTGCAGATAAAGATATTGATGAAGATTCTGAATGATTTTGGATAGCAATTCCAAGTGTTCTCTGTGCATCTGCAGGAGGGGACTGCCTTGGACTGTCCCCAAATGCATCAAGGATAAGGACTTTACAGACCATGGACTGTTCTTACAACCTAAAGAATTTGAGAATCTTCTGGGTTATAGGCTCCAGGTTAGTCATTCAGATGTTGGTGAAACCAAATCAGCTTGATCTCCTGTGTCAGCTGGGGGGACTGCAAAGACCAGCTGACATGTAAAAACATTCTGCTGTTTCACTAGGCAGTCTCTAAGGCATTTACCACTGCTGGCTTAAAACCTAATTACCCTTCAGCCAGCTTGAGTTTGTGAACAAGAGAGGACCTGGATTCCCTTCCTTGTAAATGGATTCAGTGATCTAACAGCCCACCAACATTTCTTTTAACCTCTAGTAAGATTTTTGTAAAGATAAATAAGCATTTCTAAAATAACAGACTAGCACACTGCTTGAATATCATTCTCCATTTCAAGGGCACATTAACAGTTGCATGCCTAACCAGACTTGCATTGTTCTCTGGTCCCCCTAGCCTGAATGCCATGCTTATGGAAAGCACCTTCAGACAATAGTAAAAAAATCTGTGGTGTTTTGTGGGGTTTGGGGGGTTTTTTGAGATGGATAGAAAATTTTTGTAGGTTGGCTTAAATAACCTATTTCAAAAACTGAATTACCTCACTTTTCAAGGTCATCAGCTTTGTCTACAGAAATTATTTTCACACTTGAATTACTTCAATCAGTAAAAGAATTTTTTTTCCTTTGGGAGAAACCTCAAAACTTATTTAATAGGAGAAAAAATTTCATAAATTATTTAATATAAGTAAAGGCCAACCCAAGAAAGCACTATTCTGAGACTATGTTCTATACAGCAGTCACAAAAAAAGCATTTGTATTAAAGAAAACTGGTATATTTTTATTCACCTAATCTGAAGAGTCATCAAAATAAGAACATTGTACATATGCAGTATTAATTTCATTTTAGAAGCCCTAAGCAGAAGGTTGTTTTGCATACAAAAGATGTTCCCTCTTTATTGTTACAGAAGTGAATTTCTGATGACTGCTATGGAAAAACAATTGGATTATACAATGCTGTAGAGGATAAATTAAAAAGAATAGAATCACAGTTTTCTTGCAGGGTTCTTTTCTGCTTGATTTATTTATCAAAAGAAAAATAATAAAACTTAACTATTTTTCTGTCTTCTTCCACTTTTCCAAGAAACTTATGCCAGAGATATGCTGGGATACATGAAAAATAAAAAAAAATATATTTTATCAGCTAAAGGCAGCTAAGATTCTAGCTATGACAAGTCTCATAGTTCCTCATCTTACAAAACAAAGCAAAAAGAGAAATTAGATAGAAAAAAGAGAGCACAATAATCCTACTCATAAAATATATTGTTCTGGAAGTCACATACCAATCACTAGCTTATTTCGACATCTGAGGCATTAAAATTATTGCTTGTGATTTTTGAATTTCTAGATCTCTGCCAGTTTGTAATATCAGGCAATCTGCAGAAATGCAATTGATTAAAATTGAGTAATTTTGATAACTCTACATTAGTTTTAAAGGGGTGAGGTCGTGTCATGAGCTGAACAAACTGCTACTTTTCTACACAAGTGCTCCACTCCATGCAGCCAAAATAATCTGCAATTAAGCTGAAAGCTTCTTAACTTATATAAAGCTTGCTGAGCAGAAGATGGCCACATGAAGAGGTAAGTTCAAGAGGCAGTATTCTGATCTATGGCACAAAAATGCAAAGAAGCCCATACCTTTGGTGGAATCACCCTTACTTTTTCAAGGGTGAGCAAGAACAGAATTATCCTCTAACTGTTTTATAAAAGACAGCCAGTTGGAATATCCAAAATTAAAATGAGTAGGCTTCCTGCCACAGGTAAACAAGCCAATTGTTATGCCCATTATCTTTATGCATAATAAAATAATTGTCAAGCAGTATTGAATTATGATTCACAATTTAACTTTCTCAAATTACAGTTAGCAACAACCAGTGTTAGAGGTATGGTTATTGGATTGTAAATTATTTCAGTATGCCAATAATGTATTTAACATCACAGCAATGCTTCTTTATAACCCAATTTCTTATTATTGATTCCAGGTATTACAATTACGATACAAGAATTTTCATGATAATAAAAAATGCAGTGACTCAAGACAGCTATTTAGTAGTTGTCAGTGAATGTTTCTCCCTTCTGTTCTATTTTCCTGTTATTAGACTACAATTATATTTACTTTAGTTTATTAATAATTGCTGCGTGAAGTTTTTGTTGCTTGGTCCAGGTCACTGCAGCATGACTTGGGTACTTCCTGGGAGTTTACCCTCACTGCTCCCCATGAGACAAAGTGAACTGAAAAACTAAGAACCTTTATTATTCAGGGTGATACCCAGAAACCCTATGGCATCTGAGCTCTAAAACATGGCAAGCAATTCAGGCAGCTTGCTAAAACTTTAGACTTGTAGTGGGTTTGTTTAACTAACTGTTTGAGATGGCTTGAATGATTTTCACCAGGTTACTGCTGGTGGTGTGTCCACTGCATGGCAAACAAGCCTTAGAGGTATTGGAGAAGAGGTTCCCCTCTGCCTCATGGCACAGCCACGTGCTGCTGCTGAATGGTCTGGCTTAGAAATTGCTTTGTGCCTGCAGACTGGTGCCAAACGTGATGATTCAGTCACGTCAAGCAAACATCCACCAGCTGTCAATGCAATGGAAATGCCAAAACTGTTTTTGTTGGTGCATTTCCACAGCACGTCACCCAGTGCTGAGGCCTCTTCCCCCTTACTCACAGCTCTGAAGAATTGCTGAACTAGGGATTTCAAACCTGGGAGGTCAGGGAAAAGATATGACCTGGGAAGGAGATGCTGGGCTGAGTGCAGAGATAGCAAGACTGCTCATTGGTATGAAGTCCCATGGCAAAGCAGAGCCAAGAGAGGTTGTTATTAGTTGTGCTGGAGTAGCCCCAGGCTCTGTGGAAACAGCTTATGGAAACAGCTGTGTCTATCCTTGGCCACTCCACAGCAGTGCAGCAGTGCTCATGTCTGACAAGCCTGGGGACTGAGCTGGGCCTGACAGGGAAAGAGAAAGAGCCTCTACAAGTACCAGGTCAGGGAAACACCAAGGAGACCTTGATCCCTGCCCTGCTGTGCAACTTGAGAAAAGATCTGAAAGGCTGCAAAGGGCGACGTAAGTGTTTCATCAGCCAGAGAGCACACTTTTTCTGAGGGAAGAAAGAGGGACAATTTAACAGCTTACTGAAGACAAAGCTGAGAAGTGTCAACCTATGTGAAGAAAAAGCCCTGTGCTACAAGAAAAGACTTCTAGTTTAAGCAGGTCAAGGACCAAATGAGGTTCAGAGGCAGTGAACTCGAAGTAGTGTAGCTCAAACCAGGATTCACGGAAGACAGAAAAGTGTGGAAAATAATTAACAGCTGGACAAGTACAACACGAGAAGCAGACTGTTCTCTACTTCTCTCCATGGCCTTCAGTTATGTGGAGGAGGAGCAGATGTCTCTGCAAAAGAGCTGTTGCAGCTTGGGAAGCTTTCTAGGAAACTGCAGCAAAGTTGGTGACATGACCAGGCTGTGTTATTCAGGAGGTCAAATAAATTTTCATCATTTTGCCCTTCATCCTTAAAGAGCAACATGACCATGCCTAGAGCCTGCTTGTGCCAGATGAGTTAAAACAGATTTTGCTGTTGTTCAGCAGTTATTCTCAACTCTGCAGGCAAAGCTACCTCAGAAGACTAAGGCTCCTATAACGGAACGCAGCTCACCATCCAGACCTTTATCCCTGTATTACCCAGACCCATATAATTCATGGGTCATTGTAGATGTGGACAGTCCTGGACACCCTATCAAACAGTCACCACAGTATTGCCCAGGTATCTGCTCCCATCTACTAATTTATTTTTGCTCTCAAGTTGCTGTTGCACAGAATTGGTAAGAATAGGGCTGAGGAGGATCAGAAGCTACTTCCATTCTTCGCTCAAATATTACTTTTATCCCATGCAGTGTCTTCTGCTGCCAAGTCCTCTGGCTGTTCAGTGCAATGATCTGACACTCTCACAAAACTTTCTACAGACACCAGCAATGGCAGTTCTATCTAAATATATTTCTTTATTTTCCTTTTTGTTTGTTTGTTTGCTGGTTTGCTTTTTGAGTTGTTTTTTTTTGTTTCCCCCATACAATAGGAACATTCCTTCAGTTCCTGGTGAAAATCTCTTCTCCTCCCTGGAGATCATCTATTTCTCATTCCAGTACTTGGCAGCCTCTGCGAACACATGCAGTTCAGGAAAGCAGATGGGTTGCAGCCTGACGGGTCATTCAGGCAGTGGGAAATTGAATCTTTACACCACCATTTTTCTTCCTTGCTATGTAAAATGGCTTAGCAATTCTGTAACAATCATCCTGATGCTAGTGCCAAGACTGAATTGTCAGTCGTGTCATTGTAGATACACTGGGAATGTAACTAGAGTCACAAAATACATAATGACACCCCTCCCATCCCCCCCACTTCCCCTTTCCGTTAGTTGCTGTTTAGCTCAGTTCAGAAATTGCTCCATGTTATCAATAGAAAATGAGTCTGGCATAGACTGCCAGGGTTGGCAAACTGTTGGATCATAAGCATCCTCAGGAATGACCAAAGCCACCTGCATTTTACTCCTAGATATGCCTGGGTATTTGCATATGACAATGGTTCTTCATGACAATGGTTCTTCATGACTTCTAATTTTTTCTCTCACTCTTAGTAGCAAGGGCACCAAAAGAAAAGATTTATCTCCTAGCATTTTCCTTCAGTAGAGCTGTGGGTTTGATGAAGTTTCCTTTTTGATTCGATGTCAGTAAGTTTAAACAATCACCCTTTGAATGAACTTTTCCTTTTTTTTTTTCTTTTTTTTTTTTCCCTGCATATATCTGAGATGACCGCTTTGGGCTCCCTGCCTTAAGCCTCACTGAAAGCAGCATGCAACAACTTGCACAAGCAGAACATTTTGTCTGCAAAAAGACAACATTTATTTACTTTCTAAAACCTCTGAGCATTGCTTCACTCCTCAGCATCACCAGGGGTGATGCTATGCAACCCATCACATTAAAGAAAAAGATAAGATTGTTTTAAAAACCTTGCACCAACTTGTTCTCTTTCTGCCCCATGATCACAAAAGTATCAATGGTAAATTGATGGTAAATGGTAAATGGTATCAATTCAGTAAACCTGAATTTGACATTTTTCTTTGCAAACCTGGGCAATTCTAAGTTTCAAAGAGACAAAATAAAAATCACCCACTACGGAAAACATAAGATTCACACTTCAGTCCCCACCTGACTGATAGCAAAGAGACACTTGTCACAGGGGCATGTTGTGTGCTCAGTACTACAGTGTGCAAGAACAAAAAAGCCTTATGATGGTTATGCCACAGTTTCAGAAAAATAAATGACAGAATCCTAGAACATGCACACCACAAGGCACCCACAAGGATCATTGAGTCCAACTCCTGGCACTGTACACTTGGACCACCCCAAGAATCACACAGTGTGCCGGTCGTCTAAACTTTTTGAACTTGTCAGGCTTGATGCTATGACCACTTCTCTGGGGAGCTTGTTTCACTGCCCAAATATCCTCTAGGTGAAACTCTTTTTCTTTATTTCTAACCTAAATCTCCCCTGACATAACTTCAGGCCATTCCATCAGGTCCTGTCACTGGTCACCACAAAAAAAGAAATCAGTGCCTGCCCTCCTCTTCCCCTCCAGAGGAAGTTGTAGACTGCAATGAGGTGTCCCCTCAGCCTCCTCTACCCAAACTCCTTGATTCACTTTGTCTACAGTGAAAGCACTGTTCCATCGCTTGCTATAAGGTAATTGTCTACTCTGAATCATATTACCAAACACCTCTCCCTTTCTCCACCCCACTGAATTAAAGCAAAGCATCTTCATAGAAATGAGCAATATCCTGCTATTTTCCCTTGCAGCTGAGCAAAGAAGGACATTCATCCATTACTACCCACTTCAACAGCAGGTTAGTGAAAAGTTCCACCAACAGCTCTGAAGAAATAACTCCAGAGTCAGCACCTGTTACCATCAGCTCTGGATTCTACAACCCACTTTACTGCAGCAACCAGAGTGCCACTGAGAGAAACCAGACCTGTGTTAGTGGGAGGCTGCTGCAGGCTCCTAAATTATGAGATGCTCAAATAAAGTTGTGTCTGCTGTTCCTGTAGCCTGGAAAAGAGCATGCCTGGCTACCCCCTCAAAGAAAAGACTGCTGGAAGAAACACAAGCCAAGGAGCTGGTTGTTCCCTGGGCACAAGATTGCCTATGCTCCCCTGCCCAGAGTGCCCCATTCTGTGACATGTTGGAAAATCTTGCTCACAGAATTTATCAGCCTTTGCTGTGGAATGAGTCTCAGTTTCTTGCAGCTCTTGTCCCCCATCCTATTGATGCCCTTGGACTTCACCTAGCCTTCAGGACAAGGAGACATAACACTGTCTACACAAACCCTTGCCTCAGATATGGAAGAACAAACCTTTCTGCCTGACTTTCTTCTCCCAACCTTGCTCTTTCAATACTGAAGCTGAAACAATGGGAAAAAGACTATGTTACCAAGCCCAACCAGTTAGTTAAATGTCTTCAAGATCCTACTTTGATTCCACTTGATATTTTTCCTATTTGATGTAGTTGCAGAAGATATGAAATTTCAGGAGGTCCAATGACACTCTGAGCCAATTCCCTCATATCATAGCATGGTGACTATCAAATGCAACACGTAATTGTAGGTATTAAGTCTCTTCTTATTAGCTGTCTCCAAACTAACTCTATGCAGGCAAAACCTAATAAACTAACTACAACGAAACATTAGCAAAACCACAGATTCTCAGATGCATTCTCAGCTTGTCCATTACGAATAAATGCTTTTCCATCGAGGTTACTAGTCAGTTCCTCTTAGCTGACTTCAAACAGATGACTCTGAGGCTGAATGCAAGCCTGTCTTTCCTACTATTCTAAATTATTATCACTCCTCACTGTTTTCATGAGCTTTACAGTCTAGCAGTACAGCAGATGTTCGTTTACTACCACAGCCTTTCTGATTGCTTCCTAATGTCTTTTTCTGGTGGTGTGTATTTACAATCCAAATATCCACAATTATTGTGATCAGATTATGTCTACAAACCACCAATTACTGGCTGACTAGAGACGTATCAACATAACACTATTTCCGTACGCGAAGGTTGCAGTTTTGTGTTCTAGAACCACAAAGAGGAAACTTCAACCTTTCTTCATCAATCATTTCATCACTGTTTTCCAGCTTTTTATAACTGAAAAAACACCTTTCCTTGTGCCTGGGGTTAGAGAGGGAGGTAATAAAACACACTGTACAGCATTGCTGCAATAGCTTCAATCTACAACTCACTAGAAAGCAGATTATGCCCTATATTAAGACTTCTTGATTTCATCTGCCTTTAGGCTTTGTTTACTTACGCGTACGCACAGAAAGACATAACCCTCTTTCCCACATCTTTCATCCAGATTCACAGTTTCACAGCATTTCTTTCCCAGTGCCTTACAGACACTCAGTGGTACATGAAGCCTGACTTTATAGCTTTTAATACTTAAGAGGTGCTGTCATTAAGATAACCTGGGGAAAAACAGACCAACACTGTAAAATATTTTTGCCACAGACAGCAAAGCACGATAATACAAGCAGGAGCCCTAGAGAGGAAAGCTATCAAGGACTCTTAGAGCATGGGGCAGCATCTGTTTACACAAGAAATAGAGTCAGGTCTTTCAAAATGTCTGAACTACCTTACCTTGCCCAGATGACAATGTCAAATGAGAATATGCATTTCAGGTCAGAACAAAGTGTGTTTTTATTTCTACCTTCTATGAGTGAAGTCTCCATTTGTTTCAATGACTATTTTTGGGAACTATTTTGCTTAGGCTGCTTTTCAGATTTGAAAACTCCTTTTCTTCATCATCATGTTTCCTTAAGCAATGTCTTACTGGAACAGGGAGTCTACCCTTTCTGCATTGATAATTGGCACAATTATTCCTGTTTCTGGCACAAGGTGGTATAGACAGAAAACTTCAGAAATATCTAGACAAAGAGGAGAACTGAGACATACAGTGCCTCGCACATGTTTTCCTCTGATGGAGTGATGGGAAAAGACTCCAGCATTGGGATGAAAAGGGTGGGATAAATGTCCACATCTCAAAAGTGTGGGAAGAAAAGCATATTCCTAGAGGGAAAAGACTAAGAAGGATCCCAGCTACACCTATATGTTGCTTAAATTTTACAAGTTTTCTGGTGGTGTGAATCTCACCTGAATTTTGTGAGACAGAAAACCCAAATGCGATTCTACAATACAGGTGCCAGCTTTGAAATAAACACTTTCATGGGTTGACAGAGATCAAAACTGTTGATTTCTGCACAGTTTGTAGAACAAGTTTCAGAACCACACTATCTGCATTTTGTCCCTGCGCTGCTTTCTCATATAAAGTCACAGAATGCTTTGGGTTGAAGGGATCCTTAAAGTCATCTTTAGTTCCAACCCTCCTGCCAGGGAAAGGAATTGTAATAACTTTGAGAAACAGTGCTATTCCTGCTAAAAATCAGTGCTGTCTATAAATTCATGATAAAATTTAGAAAACCTTTGACCACAAGATAATCTAAGCCATTCTGATCTTACTTGATGTTCATGGCAATGACACTGAAAGAACTACTTTCTTAACAAAACAAAACAAAACAAAACAAAACACAAAAACAAACAAAAAGGCAAAAAAGGGCACTTTCAAATTAATATACCATGTCACCTAGTTTTTACAATATTTTCACATTATCATCCAGCCTGGGAGTTAAACAAACTTATCTTCTGCAAGTGGTAAAATTCCAGTTAGATGTTACACAGGATCAAGAGGTTTTAGATCCACAACCTGAACCGAATCAAATTTATAAGGAAAAATGTGTCATTTAGTGGAAGATGGTTTGCAAAGAGGCAAAATATCTATGTGAAGCAACGGAAGTCAAGTAAAATTAAATTAGCCATCCTTCCACAAATTTTACAGGTAAGATGGAAAGCAAAAAAGCAAACAATATTTTTTATTATTTTGCTTTTCATGAAGATGTTTAGTTTGTCCTTTTCCCACAACATGACTTAAACCTATTTGAATGAAGAGATAAATTTAGAGCTAACATTGCTCCCTTGCTCAAATCTTGTCACAGAGAACTTCCCTATGGAGAACTGCATGAGGTAGTCACTGCCAGCAGGTTCTCCTACAGCTGCAACTTCTGTGCACAGATTGCAGCAGAGTATGTTGTCAGGTGTCTTACCTAAATAGATCTTTGAATTTCAGGAATTTCAGAGGATATTGTCCCTATTTTTTTTTGTTGTTGTTCTTTAAAATTGTATCTTCATCTAAGCCTTTTAACAAAAGCATTTTGGTTGAATCTGCCTTTTTTGACCTAGTGATAATTTCATAAAAATCAGTTTACATAAAGAAACAAAAGATTTGTATCAGAAGGACAAAAAATATAATCTTCAATTTTAGCAAATAACACAAACAATATTGACAGTTTTTGACAATGAAAATCCTGGGTTTTATACCACTTGCATCTGCTTTTGCTTTCTGTTTGCTTGTGAAACGTGTTGCTGAAAGATTTCATGTCAGTAGTGATACAGTGCTGCTACAGTGAAAACAAAACAGTGGATGACGGCTCTTGCCTGGAACTGCCAAGAGGGGAAAAAAGGGAAAATTTTCATTAATGGGGCAACTGAAAAACATAGCTTTCACAATCTCCTTTTTTTTGAGAAATTGCCCCCTAAATTATGAAAAATATTTTGGCCAGAATTTGCACTAGTGTTCCCTAAAAGTACTTTATGGGAAGAGAAATTGCATTTAATGGAATAACTCAAGTGCTAATAAATGAAAATAAATTATAAGCTTAAGTTCTTGACAGATGTGAGCCTGAGTGCTTTGCTCAAAGCAATACAAAGAAGCATTTAGGAGCTTTGTAGGTCAGACCTAAGACTCTTGCATCCCAGAGGAGATGACCAAACCCATTCTTTCTTTGTTGTGCTCAGTGTCTTTATTCTGCATTCATAGGTAAGAGCCACTATACAGTGCTTCCACAGAAGAAATTATAAAACATTCCTCAAAAGGAGACATGAAACAGTAAAACTCTTAAGGAAGTATTTTTTTAAAATTTCATTTATATCACCCATTTTTCTTATTTCATGACTTGAGTGCTATTCATTTTGTAAATCGGACTGAATGAAAAATTTTCTCTAATATGGTCTCCTCAAAAACTGTATGGTAGTCTGCATTATTCAGACTAACAATTCACAATGGAAACTTGACATTCTAATTAGCTGGTAATATTAGCATTTCTCATTCCAACCAATTCTTTCCTTACTGAGCCCAATGTAAAAGCATCATCAACAGAAAAAAATCTTTTTGTACTGCTTACGTCATTGAAGTATAAATAAATTTGATCAAGGAACAGCATTTTAAGGCTGTGGGATTTTTAACACAGTAGAATGTTATTTTATGTTGATCTTTACCAAAACAAAAAAAATATTTTCTATTCATAAATAAAATCATAGCATCATCAAGGTTGGAAGAGACTGTCAAGACCCTCCAGTCTAACTGTCAACCCAGCACTGTAACCTCTAAACCAATAAACCACATCACCCAGCACCAGATACAGACATCTCTTGAATTTGTAAATTGCTCACTGCCAATAAATTTTGTATTTCTTTGTTAATATTACAGGCAATGAAACTATCAACAAGAGGCTGTACTATGGGTCAGTATGGAACCTGGACAGGATTAGGGCTTCTGGAGAGCAGTTAAATAAAACTAAAAGTTTCAAATTTATGATTATTCTCTTTGTTTACACATCTTTACCACTCTTTCTAATGTGACCTTTATTTTCAGGATACCTGCCTGCTGATGTGAGCTGCATTATGGGGCACACAAAGGGGATTCAGGCCAAGTGTTCACAAATCACTCAGGAAAATAATTGACACCAAGCATCCAAGCCTTGAGCAGCATCATTTCAGAGGCTTGTTCTTATTTACCAAAGTGACACACCACTTAATTCCAACGATAATTTTAAAATCCATCATGATTTCCCTGAAGGAGATGCCTAAAGGCCAACTGGGGTTTCAAGGACCACTGAGGACTTTCTATTCAAGGAGAACTAGCAACAGAATCCTCAATTAATAAACCACCCCTAAGGCATTTTCCTCTGTCTAGGTTATATTTAGAGGTTCCAGTGAAGGGAAAAGTTAGTCTGGAAATAGCTAAGATAAGTATTCTCATATACAACATCCAGTGTTAGAATGAGTTGACAATTCTTAAGGTAAATCACAACCATTTATCTGGTCACATAATTAATGTCAAATGCAAGCTGCATGGAGGTTGCTGATCCCACACTGACCCGTAAAGAAGCACTTCTGTCTGCCCCGGGCAGGTCCAGCCAAGATCTGCCATCCACTGTTCTGTTTTCAGTGTAGCAGTTATCACTAGTGACATGAAATCTTTCAGCAACAGATTCCATACACAAATGGAAATGAAAAGCAGATGAAAGTTGTATAAAAAGCGCTGGACATCACTCACCTGTCTTTCCTAAAAGTGATCATCTAAATTCCCTCTTTACAATGTATCATCCGCAAAACATTGAATGTGTGGGTTTTTAGATGGTCAATTTATACACGTTAAATGTGTGGTTTTTAAAGCCAAAGCAGACTTCACAGAAAGGGCTGTAAAGAATTGGAACAGACTGCCCAGGGAGGTGGCTGAATCAGCATATATGAAGGTATTTAGAAGATGTGTGGATGTGGCACTTGGGGACATAGCTTAGCAGTGGACTTGGCAGTACCAGACTTACAGTCAGATTCAATGATTTTAAAGGTCTTTTGCAATTTAAACAACTCCGTTTTTCTAAGATTCAGGCATGCCTCCTGCACACAATTATCCAGAAAATCTCACCTAGTAAGAAATGGTTTTATTACACACATCTACTAACGTGACAACTTCTGTAAAGAAAATCTTTCTTATGTGTATCTTAACCTGTAAACTCTGGCAAGGTTAAGTCTTTCCTACTAATTCACAGCAAATAAAAAAATCTAGGGTAAAACAACCACTTTTATCATTTAATAAGCAAGGGAAATAAGCATGAATCTCTGGTTTGTCAACTTCAGGAAGACTCTAGGGATTTGACTACACTGCTATCTTATTGGTTACACAATTTGAGATCAAGTTCATACTCAAATCAGAGAGAGTAAAGGGAAGAGGCAGAAGCTTTT
The DNA here is from genome assembly GCA_013397955.1 of Grantiella picta. Classification (NCBI taxonomy): domain Eukaryota; kingdom Metazoa; phylum Chordata; class Aves; order Passeriformes; family Meliphagidae; genus Grantiella; species Grantiella picta. Next base: position 578,773 of record VZRM01009863.1, read on the forward strand.
CTGAAGATTATTTCTTCATGAAAATATTTGAGATCAGTTCCAGAACATCAGTTAGTTAATTTGGACCAACAGAGTGCTTTGATTCTATGATTCTGTGATGCAAACAGAAGGAATGGACTTTAAAAAATCATTGCTACATCTCAGGCAGTACAAGTGCTTTACAGACTCACACTATGTCTGCTTTATTGTAAGCCAGCTGTGCTCTCTTACCATCTCACAGATGGTAAAAGCCTATTCTCTAAGAAGATGCTGTTGTCAGTATTGATAGTTGCAACACATTCCAGAGCGACTTTCTTTTTAAAAGCATGATGTCAAGTGACTTTCACTTCTGTGCATGAAATTTTCAGAATTTTATAAAAATACTGTGGTGACCTGGTAGTCTTTTTCACAGTTTTCCCCCACTGAGGCTTTTACAGGTTTTTCCCTTTGTACTAAAAGAAGTTCAAAATTTTCGCTTTCTAGGAACATAAAACTTAGGGATCCAATAAATTGACAAACAGATAAAAATTACTTCTGAATTTTAAAAGAATCTTAATTCAAATGTAAGAATGCAAAACACTTTTAGCAAAGAACATGACTCAGAAGTTTCCACCTCACTTTTTGAGATTATAACTTAAGCTTTCACATTCATGTGGAGCTCCTAAAAATGATACCGTACCCAAAATGAAAATGCATTCTAATTACTTGTTCAGTTTTCATCAGAAAAGCCACACACATTTATGTTTGGACAGGCAGGACAGCCACAGGAGCCTACAGGTTTTTATGTGTGACCATGAGTGTGTCCACAAGGCAGAGAATGAAAAGGAGCCTGACTTGTAAAGACCTGCACATACATGTTCAAAAAGCTTTTAAAGACTAAAGTAATGCTACTTGAAAGAATGCAACAGCAAGGGCACATTTTCTAGGAAGGATATGAGCAATATTTTGAAGAAATAGCAAAATTTTTTTTATCTCTTCTAAACCCTTTAGAAAGTTGTGCAAAAGAGTTTTTATTCATAATGTCTTTGCTCAGAATGGTTATGAAAGTAATAAATGCTCAGAACTCTTTGACCATTGACCAAAATCAGCCTGCTACTTTGTTCAGATTCAGTCAACATTCTTCAGTCCTACCAGACACTGGAACCACACCAAATTAGAAAAGTGGGCAAACAGGGCATGGCGCATCAGCTGGGACACAGCGTGGCAATTTGTGCAGGCAGCATGAGCAGGACAGGCACTGAGGCACTGCCAGCTCAAACTCTTAGCTCAGCTGGTGGTCATCATCCTTGTAATAAATAACTCTTGTATTTGTTAATCAAATCATTATGTAATAGATGGTTCTGTGTTTGTTAATAAAACCTTTACTCTTGACTAACTGGGGTAGGAGAGGTAGAGTGCTTGTGGTTAAGCCAGTTACTGTGTTGCAAGGCGCCTGGGCAAGCGAGCTGGAGCAGGCGATGTGCCCGAGGTAGTCGCCTGGAGGCTGCCCAGGGAGAGCTCCAACCTTCGACCTCGCAATCGCCGGGAGGCAGAATAAGACCCCAGCAACAAGCTGCGCAGACGCAGAGTACCCTAGAAACAGCACACTCTGGGAGGCGAGGAGTGTATAACTGGGGGTTGAGAAAGGGGAGTTGCTGCTGGCAGGGCAAGAGACCCTCCAGCAGCCCAGCGCTGTATTGCTTACTGCCTGCTTGCTCAATAAACCTAATGGGTTCAATTGGCCTGGCTCTCGCCACTTTGTTGACTCTAAATTTATAACAATCCTCACCAAGAGAGCTCAGGAATGGTGTCCACTTGGGAAAAAGCTATTTCTTCTCTGTACACCACAAAGGAAGTGGTGACTCACATGGAGCACCCATGAAAGCTTGCAGAGGTCCAGATCACAGGCTGCAGGGAGTGCCAGAGCCTGGCACTGCTGTCAGAGGGTAGCAGGGAGAATAGCTGTGTGAGGTGCAAAGACCACTTCAGCCTAGTGGCAGAGATGAAACATGAAGTAAAAAGACTAAGTATTAGGGACTCTGAGGAAGAGACTGATTGGTGGAGCCACACCCTGCTGTGCCTTGGACAAATGGATCTGACATCCAATTCACAAGAAGCAATGGACTGCCTACCCTCTCACCACCAGCCAGAAGGAAGGGACCTTTAGGAATGGAGTGAAAAGGGTGGACAAGCTGTCCACGGGCCAGCAGTGTGCCTGTGTGGCCAAGAATGGCAATGGCATCCTGGGGGGCCATTAGGAAGAGCACTGCCAGCAGGTCAAGGGAGATGTTCCTGTCCCTCTACTCAGCCCTGGTGAGGCACATCTGGAGTGCTGCGTCCAGTTCTGGGCTTCTCAGTATAGAGAGACGTGGAACTCCTGGAGCAGGTCCAGACAGGGCAATAAAGACGATGAAGGATCTCTGAAGCATCTCTTTTACAAGAAAAGGCTGAGGCAGCTGGGCCTGTTCAGACTTGAGAAGAGATAACTGAGAGGGGACCCTCAGCAATATCTGTAAGTATCTGAAGAGAGGGAGTCAGAGGATGGAGCAAGGCTCTTCTCAATGGTGCCCAGCAACTGGACAAGGGGCAGTTGATCTCTCAGTGGCTTAAAACCAGTTTCACAACATTTTGGCAATTTGAACCATGGCTGAGGCTTCAAAATGCAGAAACAGATGCACAGGAAGTTTCACCTGAACTTGGGGAAGAACTTCTTTGCAGTGTGAATGACCAAGCACTGGAACAGGTTGTCCAGAGAGGTTGTGGAGTCTCCCTCACTGGAGATATTCAAGAAATATCTGGACACAATCCTGTGCCATGTGCGCTAGGATGACCCAGCTTGAGCAGGGAGGTTGGATCAGATGGCTCACTGTTGTCTCTTCCAACCTTACCAATTCCATACTTCCATTAGGAAATAAAACAATTCTAGTCCTTATGGTCATCATTAGGTAGTGGAAACTACTAATGAAACTATACTACACCCTACAGACATTAAAACACTATTAAAATCTTCACATTTCTGAAATTTTTCTTCTTCCTTGATCTCTCAGTGGCTTAAAACCAGTTTCACAACATTTTGGCAATTTGAACCATGGCTGAGGCTTCAAAATGTGACAAAATTAGGAAAAAATAGTAGGGCTGTATTGCCCTCAGTTCACCACCACATTATGCAGAAAATAGGTTTTTTTACTATGCATACTAAATAATGTGCAGGTGTGTCTATTTGCTTTTCATTATAAGCCTAATTTTCACTCCTTTTGCTATTGCAGGCATTCTTCCAGCTTTTGCTAATAGGGCTGCAGTGTCTTTAGAGATAAAAAGTGCAATTCCATCCTTGTTCTCTCTCTGAACTTCTGTCTGCAGCCCTCTCTCAGCAGCTGACCTACTCCTACTGCTTTCCAGCTGGTGGACAACTGCATTCTAGTATTTTCTCAATGTATTACCTAATGCTGTGAGAGAGCTACATTTCATGCATTAGATCCTTCCTCTCCCAGGCCATGTAATATATACAAGGACTGTGAGGTTACTAGTTTTTGTGTAGGAGTGAAAATTAGATGGAAAATGCTCCCAGCATGTCTTGTACAGGCAGGCTGTGTGACTGCTATTTATCAATCTAGTGAAGTGTGCCAAAGCAAACACAAAAAGTCATCCCGATTTCACCTCTCTGTACAGCAGTTATCCCTTCCCATTATGCAAGTTATCAGATGCAGGTACTGAGCCCTAGGAAAAGTACCTATTCCTTGATCTCAAGGAAGAGAAGACCTGCCTACTGCCACCAGCCATACCCACACCCACTTTGTGACTGCAGAATGGACTGGAAAAGCACCGCATTCCTATGCAGAAAGGATGCATCTGGAGACATCTATATCCATGAGGAAACACATTGTAGGCATTCAGATCACTCTGTTCTGGTTTTCCTGGTGAGAAAATGGCTTAAAGTAAGGAGATGCTATCACAGAACGATGATACTAAGAATAGTATGTGGTGGAAGAAATGTGTTCAGTATACGAGCAAATGTTTAGCAAAAGCTGCAGGAGAATATTTCACTGTGGAATGGAAACTTGGCTCCCTGCAGCAGCTTTGCAGCATGGACCAAAAAACCAGAGCATCCAAATTGCATGAAAGTACACTTAAGGATAAATAGACACATGTTCTTGGTTTTAAAAAAACACATAGGCTTAAGACCCAAGATACTGGATTAATTGCACTCCAGCCTAAAGAGATGAAAAATGAAGAAAGTGAAATGGGCCTGGATTAACAGACTCTTTCTTGCTCTGAATTAGTTTTGCTAATTACATTCTGTGCAAAGTGAGAGGAAAGTTTACTATGTTTGTTTGACCATTTTACACTGGCAGAAATAGCTTTGGGGCACAGAATAACAAGCAAAGCTGTTTGCAGGGAAAATAGTCTCACTTTCCATTCCAAAATACAAGATGTTAGGCACATTTGTCTCCAACCAGGTATCTCTGGCTCAGAGGAAATTTGAAGTTCACATTCTGCTTTTGGCCTGAACTAGAGCAAACTTTTGAAATTCCATGTGGTCTGAAGGTGTTAGAGTGAAAAATGCTCCAAGAACACCAGCACATATATTTCCAAACAGCCTCAAGATTTTAGGAGCTATCTCTTCAGTTTGAGCATTTTCTAAGATGACAGTAAAACAGGGAAAGCAGACCATAGCAACTGAATATCCTGGAGTCCCAAGTGTTGCTATGTTTCCTTCATGGGTCCTTTTGAACCTGGTCAGACAACAGAACAGGAAATGGAGACTCAGCAGTCCTGCAGGTCAGGGTACAGGGCATAGACATCACAAGTTCAGGAAATGTGCTCTGACCGGCAGACAACCCAAGGAGAGCAACAAGCAGTGATTTTCCAGCCACACTCAGTTCTATCAGTGAGTTTCTTAATAGGTCTTACCAGGAACTTGGTTTCAGAAAAACTTAATTTCCAGTCACTTCCTGCTTTTTAAAACCTCTCCATAAATTCTGTATTTGCTTGCAAATAGCTTGCAGCCATATTTACTTTGCTTTGTTAACATTACAGTGAGTAGTTTTGAGATCATCCTCTACCATGCTTTGTATTTTTCTTCAGGGCCTTTAGTTTTTATTCAGCTTTCTAGATAGTGCAGATAAATAGGTAAAGAAAATGCAAGAGAAGTGTACTTTTGCTGAAAATTGTTTATGTTCTGAATAGTTAACCCTGATTAAATTTATTTGTTTTAGTATAGTTACCTGCAAAACCTTTTTGAAAAGTTTTTGGTCCTTCTAAGAAAGGTTTCACTCATTTTATTTATCCAGTCCCAAGCAAAAATCACTTTCTGATAAATGCATTGATCAAGAAAAAAGATCACCTAGTTCCATGATCAGTATGATTTTTACTGAGAATTGTCAGCACAGCTGCAGAGTTACATCAGGCCAGTGCTTTAAAAAGACAGGTCTTCAAAAACATTGCTCTCTGCGGAAGAACACAGTCTAAACAGCAATGTGACTTCATCAGCTCAAGAGTGAAGCAATGCAAACATCCAACACCATTTCTTGTGGATAGGGGAAAAAGAAAAAAAAAATTAGGTAACAACGTTCAGGATTTAAGTATAATGGGTTTTTTAAGATCCACTCCTACTATATACCTTACTGCAGTAAATTAAACTCCAAATCTATCAGAGATCAGAATAGACTTTTACTTTGATTGGGAGTACTTCCACACACAGTTTGAAGTTTACCAAGTGCTCACAGTGCTCAGTCAAGACCAACCTAGCACACAGCACCCTATAGCCTGCATCACATAGCTGCAGCATTTTGTTCCAAGTAACTGCATCCTCTTTACACTAAGTTTGGCAATTTCTACTTCAGCCTATCTGGCCTCACAACACTGGAGAGTATCTGCCTATTTCTGCTGCTGCCAAGGAAAAACATTCACCATGGTGATGGTTTTTCAACAGAAAAGCTGCAGAACCAATATAACACTGGTGTCTCATGGTGTTAAAGGAATTTATCAGAGTCCATTCCTCTTGCAGGTGGCACTGATTTGGAACAGCAGTGTGGAAATAAATATGCTTTCCTGTCTCCAGCTTAATCAACACTGTTGGGTGAGGAAACAAATACCTCTTTAACACAGCCTGAGCTAGACTCTCTTTTGCTTCTTCGTTTCTTCATATGGTAGAAAAATAGTGAGAAAAACCCCATAATTATAAATCTTCTGAAAAGAAATATCTTCACCTCTTAACTTTCCTTCTCTACTCTCTAAACATCTTAAATAGCTGTAATAATCACTGAATCATATTCACTTCATCTGAGACAACTACAGCTGGGAAACACACAGCCCATGTGGCTGGGACACAGCAACAGAATGAAGCCATAGCCCAAGGGCATTAGAGCAGCTTCAAGAGGAGGCAGTGGCACAAGGCTTCCCTTGGTGAGTGCCCTTATCCGCAGCCCAGTCTGCAAGAAGCCTGGGTGTGCCACTGCCAGGGACAAGCCAGTAGCCAGAGGGCTGCTCTCAGTCCCTGTTGGAGCACCCATGATTGCTTTATGAATCCACCCAGGTCTGCCAGCAAGAGCGGCACCAAAGCCTCCTTCCCAGGCTGCAAGGTCTCCAAATGAAAACATGAGGCAACCCACTTTCTCACTAGCTCTGTAGGCTGCCCCTACCATGCTAGTGATTCAGTCAAATTTTCAGATACCTCCAATCCTTTAGAAGGCATGGGGAGTTCTGCTGTATTTTTTTTTATTTTTAATTAAAATAAATTTTTCTTCCCCACTGAAGTTGAGGCAGACAAGTGATTGTAAGTTGCAGAGGGCTTATCCACTAGCTATATTTTTTCAGCTGATGCTTATGGACTGTGAAAATTAGATCATTCCAGTCTGCAAGCAGTGCACAGTAGTGGTCCCTTCTGTTTGAGTCTACATGCCATTACCACAGGAGCTGCACCAGCTCTGTATTTTTTGAAGACCAGCTGCCTACTTAGCTGCCAGCTTTGAGATAACTGGTTTTCCATGACAGGGAATCCCAGGTATAAGCCACCATCTGTGGTAACAAGAGCCACACAGTCTGCATGTTTGCATCCTGGCAGTGTTTTTTGTGATTAAACTAGACAAAGGTTGACTTTCTTAGTAGCACACACAACAAGGTGAATATTTGCACTAGAAGATGTAAGCCTTTTCTCAAAACGGCACTTTAGCATCTAGCCCACACATCTTCTATAGAGGTACTTGTAATACCATAAAAAGGGAAATTTTTCTGATTAAATCCTTCTTCACTCGTTAAGCAACCAAACATAATTGGTATCTGTAAGGGAAAGTTTGAGGGTCCAAAATTATTCTGACCTTGCAGAGTTGCTGGAGAAAAGAACCTGAAAAGCTGGTCTCATAATTGCCAGTATATTTTGCAGCAGAAATGTCTAATGACACATCAAACTGCTTTCACATGTGCAGTCCCATTGGTATAAGCCACATCATGTAGCAATGAATACCCAGCACTGACTTCGATATTCTGACTTTGAATCATTCTCTCCCTAAGCTCAGAAATGTGCTTGGGAGAACTCCAGCCACATAACCACTGCAAGAAGCAAGCGTCAAATAGATCATGAGTTGTCAGGGACCAGGCCCAAGATGAGAGAGATGGTCTTGTTTTTTCTGCAGCCGTCATTTCCTCAGAGTGGATTCTGCCAGGCTTCTCAAGGTCTGCCTCTGCAGGCAACTTTTGAAAAGGCCCAAGAGTCCACGTAGTGTGATAGAAGCAACGGAGCCTGAGCTTTCCCTTTTGGCTGTGTGATCACAAGAACAAGATGGAACAGCTGCTGTCAATCATTTCTAGCTTGGATAAAGTAGTGGAACTAAACTGAGCCGATTTCCTCCACCTCTCCTCTCTTCAACTGTTTCCTAATAGGCTCACTAGCCATCCTAAAATAATTGGACATTTCCATCATTTTCTCAGTTGATTATCTTTGGATAAGTTATACTATCTACCCACAGCATTGAATCACAGCCTAGTATTTTTTGTAGCATATACATTTATTATGTATTTCAAAAAGTCAGAAGTAGAGTCCCATTGGCTTTAACGGCTTGAGGAAAAAAGAAAGAATGGAAAGTTTAAAATTATAAATGCAGATACTGGAAGTTTTCATAAATACCTGAAGTTCATGACAAACCTGGCAGACAGTCATGTGCTGTGCACTTACTCTGGCTAATGCGTTATGACAACATAACAGCAAATGTTTTAGAAGTCATCTTTGAAAAATCTCTGATGAGATTTAAAGCAATTTTCTAAGTTGGGACATGACACTGATAATCAAAATTCCAAGATATGTATGAGATTTTTATAAAAATCTCCCATCCTGAATGGCAATATGATCTATTGCTTAAAAGTCTTATAACACCCTTAGACAAATGTGTTTCAATCTTTACACATATAGTAGCAGTTATAAGTGTTTTGCCTGCACATAGGGTAGTCACATCCAAGGACATGTTCTGTAATCACTTGGTCAATGTTTCTGAACAAGGCTTTGAGTTCTGTCTCCTCAGAGGAGTTCTATCTGTCAACTACACTGAATACTGCGATTCTCAGGCAGCTTCAAGAGTTCTTGGTTCATTTCTCTTTTGAAAGCTCTGCCTCTGCGTTCAGTCACAGCTTTCTGTTATCATTTGTACACCACAGTCATTAAGTGTGATATTTGTACCCACCCTTGGATACTGACACAAATCTCTTCTAAAATTTGGCTTAAAAACCCAACAGTTGCTGCATCCCTTATAAAGCCACATTTCACTATAGCTGTTGTGAGAAGATGTTTAAAAAGGGGTAGGTTCAAAGATCTGCACTTGTCATATGGAGCTTGGTCCCAACACCAACCCACTCTGCCAACAGAGCAAGTCTATGGCTGTGGTAGTTCAGGCAGCAGTACTCTGCCTAGTGTGCCTGGAACCCACTGGGGACATCCCACACCTTAGGAGTACTCCCAAGCAAGACCTACAGTGCAATATAAAGCAGCAAAGACAAAGGAAAATGCTGGAAGACCTAACTCTAAAACAATTCACCATGACATGCCTTTCCTTTGGACTGTCACAGATGATATAGTAGTATAGAGAGAAAACATAGTGCACTGGCACTCCTATTTTTGGCCAGGCTTCTGAGCAGTGACAGAAAAATAAGTAAGAAGTTAATGGAGTTGGAGGAACTAACCCAATGTTTCAACTCTCAAGAGCTTCTAGGCTCTTTGTTTCCATGCCCAAGCAAGAACACAGTAATGGCCACAGTAGGCTGGACTTAGGGCTGACTTATGTCCTGCTCTCCCTCCCAAAGCATATGCTGTGGACACTCAGCTCATTCAGAGGACAGAACAGAGCGTCAGAGGCTGAGCCCATCTGTCCCTTTGACTCTGAGAAGCCCTGGCTGCTATCTCAGGTACACAGAGCTGAACATATGTCCCTTTTCCCTGTCTGTCTGAGGAGTGACTAAGCTTAGTGCGAAACGAGGAAATATCACACTTCCCACAGAGCTGAATGACAGGAGGCTCCAACCCTTTAATTGCACCAGATTGTGACGAGCTTTAAGGCAACATCTTGATAATAAATGTTAAAAGTATTGCCAAGATATGGTGCCTGTGGACTAGGACTTGGAGAAAACAGGGTAAGGGAAAAGTGACAACCTGAAAAGGGTTGTAGGATGTTTCTGGTCTGATGTGCTTCTCCATTAGTCTAAAGTAGAGTTTGAACTTGCTGTGAAATCAGGTGATGAACCTCCCCTGGAGCCAATGGCATGGGATAACACCCAGGCCCCTGGTGCATTACAAATTAAATCAGCAGACCTAATTTGACCATCAGGTCAGCCTATCTGGCCTTCAATGAGCAAGTGTTAGATGTCAAGATGTCAACTTTAAAGGAATTCACCTCTGAAGCTAAATGCTGTCTGCAACTTTCATGACTGGACTATGACAGTAGTCCATTCTTCACACTTAACTGATTTTACCACTGCATACCAAAACACCCTCTTTTTTCCCACTCCTCTCCTGACCATCTTTTCTGCTAAACAGTGTCTCCGGTGAAGAAACTAAAGATTGTGCTTGACTTTAAATTCACATGCCAACAATACAGCAGTATCTGATTACAAGAGAACAATCAGTGACTGACATGAAAGGAAAGATTATCAGCTGATTATAAATACAGCTTCAAATGAGATAAATATAAAAATATCAAATAATTTTATAAAGAGAAAGTCTGCAGATAAAAGTGGTATTTATAGTCAAAGAAATTTCATTGCCCTAATAATGTATTCATCAGGTTAAAGTGAAGACTGGCTGAACGTGACCTACGTATTTGACTTCAACTCAGAACTGTTCAATTAACTATGTTAATTATGGTCATGCCAAAACAACGTTAGGCACAGCTGGAGACGGAAAGTATGTTCTAGTAATTGAGAGATTACCCACCAATAAAAGACAAACAAATAAACCGTGCCAAGTTACAATGCATATTTCAATTTTCCGTGGGCATGTTTTATTTTCCTTCTGTGCAGCTACTCCCTCTGTAGCTTTAGTTTATGAGACAAGAGCATTGTACCCTGAGAGGAAGTGCTAAACAGCTTTACTTCAAACACTGCTGTTACTCTGCCATCACGCTTTTTGTTTGTTCCTATGATCTGAAGCATGTTAAGTCATTCTCAAAATAGTGTAAAAGAGTGGAAAGTTCAGTTGGAACAACGTTTCTCTTTTCAAAACATGCTTCCACTTCATTTGTCTCTCAAAACTCAGGAATTTTATGCTGTTTCCTTCCAAAAAAAGGAGAGGGTAAATAGTATTTTTGGAGAAAATACTGATCAGAGACATCTCTATGTACAAACTAAGAACAACTCTCTAAAGGTTTGAGGCTAGTCTGCATGCCTCCACAACAAATATGATTCCAATAATAATAATAATAATAATAGTAGAGTAGCACTCAATTGGAATAAAGGAGCCTTAAAAATATTCTACAGGTAAAAAATAACTTCAGTTGTTACAGAATTTCCAGTTTATAGGACCTTCTTCAGGACCTTTTTGTATGTAGTTTTCTCTCCATCTGTCTTAAGAGAGAAGCTTAATGATTGCAGTAGCTAATGTGCTAGTAAGACACAGCAAATAAAACTCTGTGATTTGGGACATAAAGACTTTAATAAACCTCTTCCACTACTGCAGCTCCAGTGGCGGATCTTTTTCTGAAATAGTTTTCATGATGACCTCCATCTGCTTGGGACAACAGCATATTCAAAAACAAGGGCAGTAAGCATGAGTCATTAACAAAATTACTCTTCTATATGTACACTGAACACCCACAGGCCAAATTACACAGAAACAGCCAGCCTATCACTTGTTCTAATTCAGTGTAACACAATAGCACAAAGATTTGCAGGGTGGGAATATCTCATTGTGAAAAGCAAGTTTTGAAGAACTGGTGACAGATGGCTATACACAAAATTGAAGTTAATAAATATGGGTTTGAGCTTTTAGAACTAGATGCTGAATTAGCTGTAACACAGCATTCCCACCTTTCCAAAGAGTGTATTCAGAGCTACACAGAATCCTGTCAACACTCAGCTGAAGGAAACGTTTTCTATTCTATGATCATAAAATCATAGCGTCATAGATTAGTTTGAGTTGGAAGGGACCTTTAAAGTTCATCTAGTCCAACCTTCCTTGCAATGAGTAGGGACATCTTCAACTAGATCAGGTTTTTCAGAGCCCCTTCCAATCAGACTGTGAAAGTTTCCAGTGATGGGGTATCTACCACCTCTCTGGGCAACCTATTCAGGTGTTTCACTGTCCTCAACATAAAAAATATTTTCCTTATATCTACTCGGAATCTACTCCCTTTTAGTTTAAAAACATTAACCCTTGCATTATCTCTACAGTCCCTACTAAAAAACCTGACCCCATCTTTCTTATAAACTCCCTTTGATGTACTTGAAGACTGAAACAAGGTGTCCCTGGAGCCTTCTTTTATTACCTGTTTTCTATTTATGCTACTGATGCTCAGAGAGAGATGTCCATTTTTCAGAAGCAAATGTCTGATACATACTCTGATTGGTTGGTTGATGTTGCCTACAAACACCTTGGAACCTTTATAATGTCTTTTCTGTCACCTAAAATGTCATTTACAAAGAGTAGCAGTGAGTGCTCTGCCATGCACCTGCTACTGGGACTTTGGCCCAGCCTGTGCATATGCTGGAGGGCAAAGGAAGGAAGAGCAGGAAGACATGCACATTCATGGCAGCAGCAGTCAAAAACAGGAAGGAGAAGAGCAGCTACTCTGCAAGATATCATCCTTACCTGGAGTTCCTTCCACAGTACAGCTCATCAGAAGGGTCCATTAGAGAGATGGTCCAAGAAGACGGAACCAGGCTCCAGTACTGCTCTCAGGAAGTTCCTGAGCCCAGAGGTCATGAACAAGGCATAAACAAAACACTGCCATAGAGACAGCACATCTCCAGACCCTTTCCAGATCAAAAGACTGTGCACACCAGCTAGAACTGGTGTCAAGGGCTGTGTCTGGACTCCTAAACCAGGAGAGGGCTGATCAAATTCACATATGAGCAGCACAGTACAGATGCTCTGAAGTGCCCTTGAATGTGCAGCACACATAGTGAACACAAGAGGATATTACTGACTCCCAACACTTGCAGTGCTTGTTCATCTGAAGAAATGTCCCATAGCAACAGAAGATGACTTGGAGGAGTTAGTGCTTTTCTGTTTGTTGACACGGAAGGCTGACACTGTCAGGGCTAAACTTTGCATGATTCTCCAGACACAAAAACATCTTAGCTCTCCTCTATATAAATCAACCATGACTGAAAGGCTGTGAGGGACAGCAAGAAAATAGCACTGTACAAGGATGGTGGTGAACCCTTGTGTTTGGTCCTGGGCAACAATCACGAGGTAGACTGAAATTAAATTGGAAAAAATATGATGAAGGAATGGAGTGAGGCCTGCCTGAGTTGAAAGGACTGAAGGATTGGAGTTGTTATGCTTAGCAAAGAAAGGACTGGAGAGGATATGTTCACTGTCTATAAACTGATATGGGCTAAACATCAAGGGAAAGAACAAAATTATTTGGGGAAAAAGAGAGTGTTGGCACAAGAATTGGCTCAAACTGGTTTTGAATATATTTAGGCTGGCATTTAGAAGTTTTTCTAACCACGGATGTGAAGCTTATTTAATAAGCAAAAGGAGGATAAAATCCAAAGGTACTTTTATGCTTAGATTGAAGAAAAGTCTCAAAGTCCCAAGGATGCTTAAGATTACTGCTTAAGATTACAAGAGACCAAGACAAGAAAGGTAAAGAGCACTGTCTTCATCTTACCTTTCTTGTCAGGTTTCTCTGGAAGCCATTATTCAGCAGTAAGCGGTCAGACTGCACAGCTTGTCAAAGTTCCTGCTTACTTATGGCTACTTAAAGCATGCAAATGTGTAAATGCAATAAGCAGGAGTCAGTGTGATGGATACAGTTGCTTTGATACAGACTTGAACTCCTGAGCGATCAGACACACATTTTTGGTCATGTCTGTACACAACAGCTGCCATAAACATGAGGAAAACAACTTTCTCACCTAGATACTCTACACTTACTATTATGCACACAGACATGCTCTAAAATCAGTAAAAATAATAGTTTCAATAGGCAGGTAAGTATGCTGAAGTCCTTAGGAAACCAATGTACAAGTATTTGAGCTTGTGATCTTATTTAAAAAAAAGGATGCTTGGAACTGTTACAAGTGAAAGTGGAAGAGAAGATCACATAATCAGTTGAGAGACAGAGAAAAGAAATGTGTCTTAACATTTGCTTTTTAAAGAGAGCAAATACTCAAAAAGAACCTCCAGTCACTACCATTTACACAATACCAGCCAGTAAGGTCTGGCAGTTTTGTTATTTTCAAGTATGTTTGCAATGAGAGAGGTGAGTTGCAAATGTCAAATAGTGTATTACAACAAAAACTCTCCTGACAGGCAGAAGAGCTCAGCAGAGGCTCAGCAGTAGCCCTTCAGTGCTCTCTCCCAAAAAGTACTTGCAAGTTTCAGCCCTCCGCTAAACACTGAACAAGGGATCTGGCTATGCAGCATGTCAGAACTACATGCAGCGTGTCAGAACTAGTACACTCTCAAAAGCAGTAGATGTTATGTTCCAGTCTGGATGATTCATGTATGCTGGCCTGACCCAATTTCAAGTCCACAGTTGCTTGGGAAGACATGAAAAAGAAGAGACATCCTGCAGTATGTTCCCACCTACTGCTGTTCAAGTGAATATCCCACTGCTCAGGCCAGGCAGTCCAGATGAAACGTAGGACATGCAGGCCACAGCCTTCCTTTCTATGCTTTTGTCTACTGATGGCAGCATGCACAGATCAGGGCAGCCTGAAGATCTCTCTGTTGTTTTTAACAGACCTGTAGCTGGAATCAGTGTGGCCTTTTCCAAACAAATGAGGGCATGGAGAAGAATAGGCTTTGCCTTAGCATCACCCAGATTAGGCTTGTAGGCAGGAAAAATATGACTCTGCTTCAAAGCTATAGCAGCAAAGCTGCAGCAGCAAAGCTGCCTAGAAATTGGCATGCTTTTAACGTGTGCTTTAACACACACACAGAAAGGGATGTTCTGGTTCTGTTAGCCAGACTGAAAACTATTTTTGCACCCACAAGGCAATCTTCTGCTGTGGGATGAGATCAGTATACAATCAGGATGCAACAGCAGTTCTAGCATGCAGTCTCATTCTATTATTCAGACCCATTCTCTAAATTTCTATCATCCCATGGATAGAGCTCAGTAAAGGGCATCTTCACTCTACAAAGAAAAAAGAGCTGGAAGAAGAAAGGGATGTGAAAGAGTCCCTTTTCACAACTGGTGACATAAAAATTAATGTTTCTCAGCCAGTCACAATAGAAATAGACATTATCTAGTGCACCTTCAGCAAATTTGCTAACACCAAATCTGAGTGTTGCATTTGACATGCCTGAGGGAATGGATGGCATACAGAGGGAGGTCCTGGACAAGTCCAGAGATGGGTCCATAAGAACCTCATAATGTTCAACAAGACCAAGTGCAAGGTGATGCCCCTGCACTATGGCAACCCCCAGTTTCAACGCAGGCTGGGGATGAGCAGATCCAGAGCAACCCTGTGGAGAAGGATTTGGGGCTGCTGGTGGGTGTGAGGCTGGACATGACCCAGCCATGTGCACTGCCAGCCCAGAAAGCCAAACGTGTCCTGGGCTGCATCCAAACAAGTGTGATCATCTTCTGCCCCTCTGCTCTGGTGAGACGCCAGTAGGAGTACAGTATCCAGCTCTTAGATCCCCAGCACAGGAAAGTCACAGAGCTGCTGGAGCAGGTCCAGAAGAGGGTCACAAAAATGATCAGCAGGATGATGCACCTCTCCTATGAAGAAAGACTGAGACAGCTGGAGTTTTTCAGACTGGAGAAGGCTAGCGGGACACGTTATTGTAGCCTTCTGGTACCTAAAGTGGGCTTATAAGATGGGGACAGATTTTTTAGTAAGGCCTGCAGCAATAGGATAAAGGGGTAATTGTTCTAATCCAAAGAACAGATAGATTCAGACTACATATAAGGAAGAAATTTTTACAATGAGAGCAACTGGAAAGCTGCCAAGTGGAAAAGGACCTTGGGACGCTGGTCAACAGTGGCTGAACATGAGCCATTGAGTGCCCAGGTGGCCAAGAAGGCCAGTGGCATTCTGGCCTGTATCAGCAATAGTGTGGCCAGCAGGACCAGGGCAGTGATTGTCCCTCTGTGCTTGGCACTGGGGAGGCCACACCTCAAGTCCTCTTTCCAGTTCTGGACCTCTCACTGTAAGAAGGACATTCAGGTGCTGGAGCATGTCCAGAAAAGGGCAATGGAGCTGGTGAAAGCAGCAAGGCAGGGTTCAATCTTTTCTCCCAGGCAAATAGGGACAGGGTGAGAGGACACAGCCTCCAACTGCATGAGGGGAGGTTCAGGCTGGACATCAGGAAGAATTTCTTCATGAAAAGGGTTGGCAAGCATTGGAATGGACTTCCCAGGAAGGTGGTAAAGTTAGCATTCCTGAAGGTGTTCAAGAAACAACTGGATGTAGTATTTAGTGTTCTGGTCTACTTGACAAGGTGGTGATCAGCCAAAGGTGGGACTCAATGATTTTATAGCGCTTTTCCAACCTAAATAATTCCGTGATTCTCTAAACACTGGAACAGGTTACCCAGAGAGGCGGTAGATGCCCTGTCTCTGGAAACATTCAAGCTCAGGTTGGTCTGGGCTCTGAGCAACCTGATCTAGTTGAAGAAGTCCCTGCTCAGTGCATGGGTTTTGGACTAAATGACCTTTAAAGATCCCTTCCAACCCAAATCATTCTATGATTTTATGATCATAAATGAGAATAACTTTGCAAAAGGAAAATAATAACCTCCTTGTTGAAACAGCTAGGTGGTTGGTGGTATTTACAGATGAGGGAACAAGGGTCGTACCATCTACCTGTAGTATAAGCAGGATGCAGGATGCAACGAGAACGCTGTACAAGGGAGCTTAGAAGCCTACGTTCCCATTACACTGGCAGTCACCTTGCAGTCAGCATTCTGCTCACTCAGAGAGATCAGAACAGAAGTGGAACAATTAGCCAGTAAAAAGACAACTTTGTCTATAAATGTGACTGATAGCAGTCAGTAAAGAGAGATCCCAGAGCACAGGTGTCTGATCCTTACCACCGTGCATAAGAAGTTCATTTCTGCCCTTAGCCATCACATGAAAAAGGAGATTATTACCTTTGTTTTAGCTCACACAATTAAAATATTATTAATACTCATAAAACATATATGCCATTTTTTAATTCCAGAGACATTATTTGACCTGATTATCACCAAGCAATAAATTTTCTGTTTTCATGATGATTATCATGAAGCTGTTTTCTTTTATCTGACCTACATTTACAGCCATTACTATTATCTCCTCCTCAAGGTTCTATATGGTGATGTTTGTTACAAAGGGTTTGCAGAGTTTTCAAAACTTTCCTTGTTTAAAATTTTAGTAGCCTCAGAATGGCCCCACTTAGGCAGGCAGGCCCCTGAAGTGACTTTGATATTAATGCAGTAATATGGGACCAAAGTCAGACACTGCTTCATTATAGAACTAAATAATCATATGTTTAAGCATCTTCTCTTTTAGGTGCTATCTGGTTCATCATCTTTGCTCTTACTCTAAGGGCAAATAACTGTATGCATCACCTTGATTTTTTGTGAAAGGCATCGAATGGCATTGCCCTTCAGAAGGGGATGGACCTGTATCCTGTATATGATTACGTAACATTTTCTTTCATGTCCATCTTGAAATTATGAGGCATTAAATAGTTTTGCTTTAAGTTTCAACAGCATGATGAGAAAGTACCTTCAACCAGATGCCCATGCCACTTTCTGAAGGTTGCTCAAGGCAAGCCTCGTCCATATATTTAAGGAATGCGGCAATTCATAGCATGTGTTATACTTTCTAAGATAAGCTATTTCTTTATGACAACCCAGATTTTCTCAGACCCCTTTGGATTAATAATGGTCACAAATGGTGAAAGTCCTCAGCACAGTTTGCACAGAGGCTATTTTTTCTTTCACCTACTCATTGAATGTGACACACAACATGGCACTCAGAATACACTGATTTCCAGCTTGAGAGGCAGCTGGTCTTTTCTTGCTCGCTGTATCACTAACCAGGCTCTGATTTGTAAGAAGAGTACTCCTAATCTTGATTTCTTGAGGCTCTTTTTCAACCAGCAGCTGCTAAGTCTGGAAGCCGTAACCTTAGCAGTATGCAGGCCAGTTATAAGAAACAGAGTTATGAAAACAGAAAGCCATTCCTGCCACGAGTGAGGTCACCCAGTAAAAACTCATGAGGAGTACTGTTTCTTCCCATTCCTCTCAAAGTGCACACACTGCTAGTAAGTCTGAGGCTTTCAACAATGTGCTAGACTTATTTTCTCATTTTGGTCTTATAACAACTTCACTTTTGTTTGGGAGAGACAGCTGTAGGATTCAGGTCAGCATTTTCTACCTGAAGTATATATTATTTCTGCAGGCTTGATTTGATTTGTGACTGTTCCACACTACAACATAGCATCAACTAATTTTTCTTTCTAAAAATGCCTGGTTTGGGCCCAAACATCTTCCCTTTGTGGTTTCACCAAGGCACATATAGAAGAAGTGCTGGAAATGGAATACTACTTTTTTAATAAATGCTGCAGAAAAAAATCAGCTGAATTATATACAACACCTGTGGATCAAGGGAACAGGACCCCAGTTTAAGGATCATAGACTGTTCTTTTTGCATGTGTATGCAAGTATGCCACTAAATTTCACCCATCACCCTTCTACATTTAAAGAACATTAAGCCTGCAAATCAAGCACTCAGAGGCAAAGTAATAAAAGAATAAAATATGCCTGTTAGCTTTAATTCAGCCCACTCACATGTACAAACAGCCCTTAGTCCTAGTGAAGTGGCTTTATTTTCAAGACAGATAGCAAAAACTTCAGACATTTTCAAGGAAACTAGAAGACTTCAATCTATACAACACTATAGAAAAACTAGATTTCAGTCTTCATTTTCTACTTTTGATAGAACTGATTTCCGTCAGTCCTTAAATAGATACTCAAATATTTTCACAGGTTCTGGAAAGGCTGTGATTCATATTCAGCAGTGCAGAGAGTATCATGGTGTAACAGGCTCAGGTTCACAAAGTTCAGGCAGGTACTGCAATACTGAGAAATTAGTCTTCCTATAAATGCTGAGTGACACCAGCATCAATAAAGCAGTCAGGGAGAGAAGTATGAGCCTTGTGGAAAAGTTTGACAGTTCCAATAAATTATGATAAGCTGTTGCTTTCAAAGCTAAGTATTCCCAGTACTTTCTTCTTTGAGACATTTTGCTGGAATGCTGCTTTTGAGAAGTATAGAAAATAAAGCATTAATATTCTTCAAAGGGAGATTAAAAATTAATTCAGCTATTAAGCAATATGTACCTCCCAGGCAGAATTTATGTAAGTGACATTCTGAGCTTAAAAACATGGGAGGATGTGATAATTAATATGTAACTCTTTAGAAATATATACAGTGAGAAATTAAGGACTTTGCACAAAATTCAGAAGATGAGATAGTTGTCTTCTGCTCTTAGTTCTGTCTTTATGGATAGTTAAATGAGTTTTCCCTCATTTCCAACAGCTTTTCCTCACTCCTTAGACCACAAATTCTGTACTGGCAGATTCTGTGTATCTTTAAAGACCTAATCCAGAGAGAATGAAATCTTGTTTGAGAGATGCAGAGGCAGTATGGTGAACATGGATGAAAAGTGTGAATAAAAATAGTGCCATCAGTGGGATGTTCTATGTCACCTACACTTGAACTTCTAGATTTTGCTTAAGAACGGTTTCATCACCATGTAGCAGAATACATAACTGAGGCATCCAAATAATAGATTCATAGAATGGTTTGAGTTGTAAGGGACCTTGAAGATTTTCTGGTTCCAATCACCCTACCACAGGCTGGCAAACCTTGCACTACAGCAGGGAGCACAAAGGCCTTTTCAACTGACCTTAAACACTTCCAGGGATGGGGCACCCACAGCCTCCCTGGACAACCTGTGCCATTGCCTCGCCACCATCACAGTAAAGAAATTCCTCCTAATAGCTAATATAAATCTAGCCCTCTTCAGCTTACAGCCATTCTCCCTTGATCTATCACTTTGTGATCTTGTAGGGAGTCCCTCTCCAGCTCTCTTTTAACCCCCTTTGCCTATTGGAAGTTCCTATAAAGTCTTCCTGGGACCTTCTCTAGGCAGACCAGCTGCAACTCTCTCAGTTTTCTCACTGGAGACATTCTCCACCCTTCTGGTCATCTTCGTGGCCTCCTCTGGAGACACTCCTACAGGTCCACATCTTTCTTATGTTGATGCCCCAAAACTGGATGCAATGTTCCAGGTGGGGTCTCACCAAAGTGGAATAGAGAGGCAGAATTCCCTCCCTTGTTTTGCTGGCCACGCTGCTTTGGATGCAGCCCAGGATACAACTGGACTTGTGAACTGCAAATGCACATTTGCTGGCTGGACCACACAGCTTCATGGCAGTGGCAAACTTGCTGAGTGTGCCCTTGATCCTATTGTCCATGTTGCTGACAAAGATGTTTAACAGCAGTGGTCCCAGTAAAATCTTGCATTATTTGGACAAGCAAACACACAAAAAGCCTGTATTGTTTCCTAATGGTGTTTCAAAAGGCCATCACACCAAGAAAGAGATTACAGAAAACAGCTCTGTTTTAGAAGCTTAAGTAGGAAGTAAATTTTAAAAAAATTATACCTACCTTTACTTTTTCTTACTTTGCGGTGACATCAGAGAGTTATGACTGGGAGCTATGGAGACTGTGGAAATGAAAAAATATTATTATTCTGCACAGTTCACAAGTAAGGGCACTGCATTACCACAGTCTTCTGAAGTATTTTTTTCTTCAGGGTGTGTTCAAGCCCCCTTACACAGGAAATGGCCTCTAAGCATGAAACATCAGTTACCACTTCAGTGTCAGTGCCTTCTTCACAGCAGCCCAACACCTTCTTTACATTTCTGCAAGGAATTGCCAGTGTGTCAGACTCAGCTGCAAGATGGTGTCAGGGGCATCCCTGTCTCTCCCAGGTGATTGCAGGACAGTTCTGAGGCTACACAAGCTTGACTCCTGCTACGCTCTGAGAGCTGCTGCTTCCCGTATTAGCTATCAGTGCACACAGAAGACATCCCAGCAAGGCTGCCAAATGGTATGACTGGGAAATAACACGCCATTTGTGAGGAAGCTGTGTGTACCCAGACACTTTGGTCGGTGCCCAGGTATGATGTATAAAAGCAGGGCTTGTCCTTGCGGGGTGCTAACTGCCCCACTCATCTAAGCACTTGCTGCCAGTGGCATAAATGTCAGCCAGCCTCATTATCTGTGTCTATATACAAAATGCGTGGCACAAACAAATGAGGAGCCATATCTCTCTCACTCCCTTTCCTTTTAGCCAGTTTCTGTCTTTGCCTAGCTAAGCAAATCAATTTAGGACAATAGGTTTTCTGGTGTAATAGGCTGCTGCTATAACAAATCTTGTCTTTCAGGAAAGGTAATAACTGCTGCTACTGCTGCTGCCTCCAGTAATGAAAAGAGGAGCCTGCATGGCTGCTTTGTCATTATAACATGCACCCTTCTTGATTTCCCTTATGTTCTTCAACAGCAGAATAATGGGGGAAAATATATGTCTTTATCAACATACAGAAGGCATCCCTTTCTAGAGTTCCGCTTCACAGATAAAGAAGAGACTTTTGTGTTTGCAGCAATATCAAAAAGATGCTCTTGCAGGCATCTTTGCATTCCCATGATAGAGTCAAAAATATCTCAGCTTGCAGTTCCTTTTCTAACAAGCAGCTGACCCCACTGAACTCTGAACTTATTAATAAGTTGTATGCATAAAGGACATTCCTCAGCAAAGCAAAGTTGGGGTTTGGGTGTTTTTTACAGAAACAATAAGCCTCTGGTTGATTAAAAAATGAAGAAGTTAAGCCCTTTGGTTATGGTATTACATTGTATGCTATTTTTCCAGGCAGATCTGAAAAAAATGTGACATCTTTTTATTATTATTCACTTTTTATTATTATTATTAATTTTGTTTCTGGTGTCTTCTGAAGGGAACCTCTGTAGTCAGTGCTAGCACTCTAATCAAAAGGGAGATCTGAGCCTCCTCAGTTTCTAAAATGCTTAAAATCTAGAGGCAAATTACGGACCTGGGCTCACTATTTGAAAAAAGTAATTGCTGCTTCTGCTGTTAGTATTTAACAAAAATTAAAATCAGCCTGTATTTCATTAAAATGTTCAAATTCAGTGGTGTTTTGGGTCCTCATATAAACCTGATATTGACTTCCATGCTAGCAGAAAAATTAGTTCAGTTTCAAATACTCTCACAATTCAGGTCAAGCACATCTGGCTATGGTATGCATGAGAAATTTCACCATTTTTTGTGCTAAAAAGTGGCCAGCTGGGAAGCAGGGAAAGAATGGACACATGGTGATGGGTCATTTCATTCTCATTATTCACTAATTCAGGGACTGTATCTTGAAATTACAAATCATGATGATATTGCTTTTGGTGACCTCTATGAACAGCAAGTCTGTGTCAGTCTGTACAGGACGCATACGTGTGCCCTTGTCTGTTGTATGACCCCTTGACATAACCCTGAATCCTGGAAAGCGGTGCAGAATGCCATAGGATTTGCTTGTTCAAAGTGCTGTACCTCAGGGTTTTGCAAATTTGCCTTGTGCAGGACTTGGAGGACTTCTTTTTGCTATTGTCCTGCACCAGGCAGTATTAGCTCTGCTAAGGAAACTGGCTTGCATTTCTGCAAATAAACTGGATGCAATTCTCTCATGCATCTCTCTCATTTCCTCAGATTTTCCCTAATTTGGAAAGGAGGTTTGCATACTGTAATCATAAAGCCTGAGCCCTTACCTTCTAAAGTATAGCACATATCCTTCATATTACTCTGAGATAACCAGCAAAATTTAATGCAAACTAAATATGCATCCCTGAGAAGTGACAAAGAAAATACACTTTAAGATGCAAGTTCTATGCCAACAGTAGCACTCACTAGTCTGTAGTTTACAGAAAACAAAGGAATTTTTGATTTCTGTAAACTACAAGTGTTATGGACAAAGCCTGAAAGTGTTTTGCATTGACTCATACAGCGAAGCCACTGTTTCTCAGCCAAACATATCTGGCATTCCCTCCCTCTCTTCATGGCAGATAATTCTTGCAACTTTTCTTTCACCAGAATAAAGATATCAAATTGTTTTGCCCATGCTGGTATATCAAAATATTTGTGCTTACACTTAGCTCTAGGTTAGTTGTGGCCAGCAGGATTAGTCCAAGGAACACCCTTAATTTGGACATTCAAACACAAACTGATCCACAGGAGATTCCTTCTGACCATCATGAAATACATTTTACTGTGAGGGTGACTGAGCACTGGCACAGGTTGCCCAGGGAGGTTGTACAGTCTCTATCCTTAAAGGTACTCAAAAGCTGCCTAGACTTGTTACTGAGCAATTGGCTCTAGGTGGTCGTGCTTGAAATGGGGGATTGGATCCCATGACCATCACATGTCCCTTCCACCCTCAGCCATTCTGTGATTCTGAGGATCTGGCTGTTCTAGCACAGTTATCTGGTTCACTGAGAATGTCTTCTGTTTGACTAGCGTGACCTTGGGCCTGTCTGCATATCTCAGTGGAGATAGTCCTTTTATTTGCCATTGTAAACCACTTCCAGCTGCAAACAGAGTGTCCCCATAAATAGATTTCTTTAAAGCATCTGCTTGACACAGCAACAACTAATCAACTCTTATGAAAGAAGGTGCAGAAAAATCAAGATTAAGCAAAGATAAGGATGTAATTACTCTTTTTCAGGGTGTCTTCTTATCCTGCTTCCCATCTGCTGTCAAGAAAAGAACAAGTGAGGGATGACTGCAGGGAATAAGTGTTCTTGCCAGTGAATGCAAAAGCAGCAATGCCTAGACTGTGCAACAGCAGGAGCTTCCTATATATGTGGTACTTTCCTATCACTCATCTTATTGGAAGACATGACACTTTGCTTTTTACTCCTTTCTAAAGCACTTGGCCCTGGTGAATATGAAAACTAAATAAAAGTTGAAAAGTGGGTGACACCCACTCTCCTTGGAGAAGATTCATTATGTGTAACAAAGGGCAGGAAAGGCTAACTGTTTCTGGGCCCTTGCGTCTGTCTCCTTCTCACTATGCAGCAGACCAGATACAACCCTGCCTTTGGAGATGTTGGAGCTATCAAGAAGAACCCTATCCAGTCCCCAGAGGCACAATTCTACCAATCCCAATTCCTTATGTCCAGATGGGACCATGGATATGAGCCTGTCCATCTCCCCATGTTCCTCAAAGCTCAAAAAGCACAGGGAGGGAGTGCTAGGAATGAGAAATTAGTTAATCTCAATTTGGACAGAGTCAGACCAAAGTCCTGTCCTGGCACAGTTATCTGTGACTCACTGTCTAGGTGCTATTTCAGGGACAACTTAATTTGCATTCCTGGTAACAATTTGAGGCACTTCTTGGCCTTTTATGAGGAGGCAATTGGGAAAGCCAAACTCTTCCCAAGCATTCCCACTGCGCTCTTCATTCAATCACCTCTTTCCTTAGCTGAAGGCGCAGAGGCACACTGTGCACTTATTTTAAATATCCTTTGTATGTATCATTCCATTCCACTGCTCTTTCTAGCAGAAGGAGCCAAATAGCAACAATGGCTTTTGTTTTCTTTGATTGAGACTTCAGTCAGACAGCCTTCCTGCTCAGTACAAAGTCCAGTACATCAGTGTCATCTCCACTCACTCATCTGGAGCCTTGAGAAGCAGCAAGCTACATTTAAAGATGGGAAACAGGTTAGGGTAGCAATCAGTCAGGACTGAGCTTTGGTGCTTCCAGGAAAACACCTGGATACTGACACTTTATCAACTGTAGGAAACCTATTAATCTAACTTTGACCTTATGGCAGGAACAGTGAGTAGGTGTGTAGCATTCATGTTACTGTCCAAACAGATCTGGGAAGGAAAATGTATTTCAAGTTAGCAGTCACCTACCTCTCATGTGATTATTTGGAGTAAAGCAAGGCTCCTTTCCCCTTAGGGTCCTACCAAACAAGGGGAACAACAGTCTTTGCTATCACAGGACTGCTTGTATGATAACTTCTTTTCCACTTTGCACTTTAGCAATTATCTCCACTCTTTGTTTACTACCAGTTTGATTTCTGTTGTCAACTGAAGAATTCTGTGGCAGAAAAATGATGAGACTACAGGAGGTGCAGAAAGAAACAGCCCTAGCAGGTGAGGAACCTGTGAATTTATCTGGTGTGTTTCCTAGCTTGGTCACAAGATCTGAAACTCTGTGTAGGAAACATTCTGCCAGGCTGACAGACTGAGAAGGTGCAGATTAAATGGATCCCTTTTTGTCTTGAGTCTTTCACCCAAATAAACTACATTATTCAAAAACTGCTTGTTCCCCTTTTGGGGTGGCTTTCCCTGAATACCGGAATGATTTGTTTACTGCTGCTAATACAGACAGTGAATTTCAAAGTCTTGTAAATATTTCATGGAATGAGATGCAGAGTACAAATAAATTTGCATAGATATATTTAACTTTGCAGATTGATCAAAAGTGATTTTCGGTAGGACTTTAATAGCTGGTATGCATCAGGGGCTGGGAGGTGAGGCTTTCACTACACTGTAAATGTGACACATCTGACCCAGATTTTCACATTGGAAATGCTAATATACAGTGTGGAACAGAAGCTATGCTTATGAACCAGGCCAATGAGAAAGAATATTTGTCAACTATAGGAAATAGTAAAAACTAGGTGAAGGTAAAGCAGTGAAAGCTGTGTCTTGCACAAAACATCTCCAGCTAGAGTGTCAAAGTGTTACCTAGTAAACATGTAATATTTGAAACTCAGATGGGCTCATTTTCATTCATTTAACAACTAGAGTCATTAATGCAAGTGTGAAGAATATAAAAAAAAGAAAATAAAAGGATGAACTCACTTAATGACTTTCTCCCTGTGAATTATTTATTTGGCTCAAAAAATAGCCACAGTTTTTGCTGCACAAGGGGAAATTTCAAAGTCATTCCACAAAAGCTGCTTACTAATTCCTCGATGAAGGTGGAGCTTGCAGTGGGAGGGTAAAAGGCAGAGCCGGTGTGTTTCTTGCTTAATATACTTCAGGTGAAATGCTGAGTTTAGTGAATTTTGCCATCAGCTTCAGAGACATTGTTTCCCTTCCAGCCCAACAGTGATCAGAGCTGTCTAACAAACAACTGGTGTTCAGATATTGTAGGCAAACGTA
The DNA here is from genome assembly GCA_013397955.1 of Grantiella picta. Taxonomy (NCBI): domain Eukaryota; kingdom Metazoa; phylum Chordata; class Aves; order Passeriformes; family Meliphagidae; genus Grantiella; species Grantiella picta. Next base: position 604,629 of record VZRM01009863.1, read on the forward strand.
AATTTTTACACATCTTTCAAAGCCAAGGCTGGTATCTTCACACAGCTGCCTGTGCATTTGTACCCTCTGTGTGATGCTAATGTGATCTGCAAAACGTACATGTGTATTAGACTCTGATCCTGCAGAGCACTGTGATATGATTCAACAGAGCATTTAAATGTGTGCTACATTTGTGCATCCAAGTTGCCAACATGGAGCAGGTATTTAGGTGTTTAATTGGACTACAGCAAAGAGACTACTGCCTTGTAATATAAGCTCTGACTGGTTGTATATTTTACCTGGCAGAGCAACATATGTGTGGTAGTTTTGAAACAACTGGAGGAAAACTTTGAAGTCTCTTAGGACAAGCAAACATAATGGAGTTTAGCCTTGGTTTTTATTAAGCAGAAACCAGGAATCATTCCAATAGACACTTTGGAGGATGTGCCAGAAACACAGAGTAATGATAATATATGTGGCAAGGTTAAAAAATAAAATTAAATTAAAGAATGCTATTCAGCTGTCTCTTTTCAAATATTACACTCACATCCCAGTCTTCCAGATTATAGTTGACATCATCCAATTAGTATAAAATGAATTAAGGTAGACACTGTTGTGGCTGTAAATATTGTCATTACGATTCTAAACAATAAACTGTTTCTTATAACTACACACCATAAGAGGGATGAAGAGTTGTGCGGCTAAATCAGTTTAATAAGAACCCAAATTTTTCTGCTTGCTTTGAACATGAAATATCAAAAAGCTAAAGCAGGCTCTTGAAAGTTTACATGTGAAAGTTCACTGTTTAGGAACAAAGGGATGGATAGACTCCATGGCTGGGCTGTTTCCACTGCATTGTTTACAAGAAGAAAGCTTCAGTCAACTTACTGAACTACCTTAAGTCATTATGCTTAATATTTGCTTTAAATCCTTTAGTCTTACAGTGTTTGACTAGAATATAGAGAGTGAAATAGGATTGTGTTCTGTGGGTGTTTATTCCTTTCAACTGTACACTGCCTGCAGCCTTTTTCAGAAGAAATAATACCCTAGACTTAGCAAAAATCTCAACTTTCTCTTCTGATTCTCTTTTTGTAGTCTCTCTTAAACAAGGAATCAGCTTTGTCATCTCTCTGTCTTACTGTAAGTGTCACAAATTTTAGTCTGCTTTAATACACCATGTTTTGTGTTTATGCGATTACACTAGAAGCCCAGCTTTTCTTTTAATTAGAATGTCTTTAAAACACAGTCTAGGGAAGTTTAAAAGGAGAAGGTAGTTACAAAAAATTAAATATTTTTATATTGAGTCAGAAAATTTAATTTTTTTCCTGAGCATTAACTCAAAATCTTTGAACATCTGGGGCTGAGATGTGTGCTAAATAGAAAAACTCTATTTGCCCAAAGAAGTTTATGAATAGTGTCTTTAGTCTGAAATCTAACACGAGCTATGTCACTGTGGTGGGCTTAATGACCACCATCACTTGTGTCAGGGACAACATGAACATGTCACCAAGCAAGGTGACAAAAGCCCTGATCTGTTCATGCAGCATTCCCTGAAAAGAGATCTAAATTGGGCTCTCCTGGTATCTCCCTGCTTCTCATGTGTGCTCAGGGCTTGGGCAGATGATCAGATTTGGATACATGATTTAAAATCTTACCATCATTATGCATTCATCGTCTTTTCTGCAAGGATTAGCAAAAATTGTGTCTTTGTCCCAGTATGTTACTGTTCAAGACTAGTGAAGCAGAACTGTTTGTTTAGGTGCCTGTAAAATTCCTCCCCTGTGCAGCAACTTAACTATATAATACAACTGTCCAAAGGTTTGTCAAGTATTTTACAGTAATCAAACTCTGATGTGACAGAAAACTATTCCATATTCTGCAGATCAGTGTTATTCACAGCTTGCTGTTTGCAATGTTGAAAGAGCAGTTTATTACTCCCAAGTTCAAAATAAATCTTTGGTCCTATAACAATCAACAGTATCATGCTATCAGAAGTGCTGTTGACTAAAATAGTATTCACTTGTCGTCTCTATGTAGCCATTTCTCATTTTTAGGACAGTCTTACCATATGTGACTGGTAAAAAAAAAAATTTGCTTCCTCATTATTCTATCCTCCAAAGGCTTTTCTGGAAAACACAGGGAGATTTGCTGGCCAGAAAGTGTGTCTTTCATTAACTAATGTGTCTCTGAACTGTACCTTCAACACCAAGCTATGAATTATAACCTGAATATAAGTGACTCCAAACTGAACAAAAATGTTAACAAAAATGCCTGCAGGGACATACAAATGCTGAGGAAACGATTTAGTTATTGTTGTCCATGGTATTGTGTTGCATTGTAACCCAATTTCAAATTAGAGGAAATGTAAAGAATTAAACTAGATGGAATACTAGGTCATATTAACAGACAATATTAAGACAGTTACAGCTGGGAAATTACATAAACTAAAAATGTGTTAGTCATCCACAGGCATTTGCAGCAGAAAAGGTGCCAGAGAAGATACTGATGATGTTCAAAGAGAAGGGAAGTTAGAGTCTGACAGTGTGGGTGTATGTCTGTTAAGAGTTATTGGTGGTTAAAGAACATAGCATGGTTCAGGCAGGCCTGATGTAGCAGGTCTATTATTTACATTATTTGATGTAGCAGGTCTATATCTATATATAAAAGAGCCATTCTTTTGCTATCAAGTGCTATTAGGGCCTATAAGGCACAACATCTTTCTTGGACAGACAAGGTTCAAAAATTCAGATTTACAGAGCTGAAAAAATATCAGGAGAAAAGTAACATTGTCAGGAGAATAAAAACTCCAAAGACTTCCCTATATTTTAATTTTAAAGGCTTTATTTCAAGACTCTAACAGTGGTGCTGACTATTAACAAACCAAAGCAAAAGGATGGAATTTGCAGGAAGTCTTTTCTCCGTATCTCTGTTTCCTTCATTATTCTTCCATTCAGCAGGATGCTTTTGACTCATTCCCCTAAGTAGAACTAATCATCAAGACAATTAAAGCATGAGACTGCTTCCCAAAATATTATACTGGATGGCTTTTTTTCCTTGAAGTATGGGATTTCAACATGCCAGGTTTTCTCATCTAAGTATCAAGAGCATTCCTCGATTTTTTTTTTTACCAGACCCTTACACTTGTATTTTCAGTGGGAACGCACAACATTTTGATTTAAAAGCCCCTGCCAAAAGCAGTTAGACTCTTTTCTCTCTGCTAATTTTCACTCACATGGAGCTAGCACCCTTTTGAGATTGCCAAAGGTGCTCATCCTTGGATACTTAAGTTTCACTAAAAAAATCAAGTCATTCAGCAAAGAGCACTGTCAGTATTAGCAGTTCAGTTTCTTCTCAAATACAAACAACACCATTCCCCAGATGCTCCCCAGCACAACAGGAAAAGAACTGGTTGAGGTGTAGCAAAACAAGAGATCTGCTCTGGGGAGGTGAGAGAAGAGATGATGAGGACAACTAGTCATTAACTCTGTAAAATTAAGAAGTCACTTCAGTACCACAAGGACAAGTTAACTCTTAGACTCCCTGATTCTCATAAGTACAGATGGATATTCCTTATTGCGACTTTAGTTATCCTGGCAGCAGGTCTTTTCCCAGACACTTCATGTCTCAAACGCTAACATTCTATTTCAAGTATCTGATGGGCAGGTTTTGTCATAACTTCTTTACTTAAGTTCTCCAGGGTGCTTAAGCATTAAGTCTCCTAATATGCAGATAGAAAAAAGGAGTATCCCTTTAATTAGTTTTTCCTTAGAACTCAAGCCAAAGTACCACTGTCCTTGACCATGCATAACTTCAAGAGGTCCATAAACCATCAAAGACTTGAAAGTTCAAGAGAAAAGACCATAGGAATTTCAGGGGCAGCTTGAACATGGTGTAATGTTCTTGCAAAAGCTATCGCTTCAAAGCATAGTAACAACTTCTCTTTTCTTAATTTTAGTATGGTATCCTCATCAACGTCATCCCCCCAAGTTCTGCCTAATTCACTGTGTTTCAGAATGAATGACAGAAAAGGATGACAAGAACAGAACAGTGTCAGGAAATAAATATCACTAACGTTTACAGCTGTGGACAAGGCAAAAGAGGACAATCTGGTCTTTAAAGAGACATTTATAAAGGGTCTGTAAAGAGCCTTTATGTCACTCAAGAGATCTGAACAAAAGGTAAATACCTCAACAAACTGGAAATGCTGAAACAAAATCAGGTGTCACATCTCAGCAAATATATGCCTTGAACATTTCATAATGTCTCTTTTTTCCTTGAGATCATAACTGAATTAATCACAGAGTATCTCAAGCTTAGAGGGGTCCATAAGGATCTTTAAGTTCAGCTCCCTGCATCTTGCATGACTACCTAAAGTTAAATCATATGACTATCACAGTGTTCAGACACTCCTTGAGCTCTGCCAGGCTTGGTGGTGTGATTCCTCACCTGGAGAGCCTGTTCCAGTGATCAATCACCCTTTCAGCATAGAAACTTTTCCAACCCTTCAATTCTAACCTGCCTGACACAGCTTTATTCTTTTTCCTATTTTTCCTACCACTGGTCACCACACAGAAGAGAACAGCAATTTCCCTTCCATTGCTCCCCTTGAGGAAGCTGAGACTATAATGGCGTTACCCCTCAGCCTTCTCTTCTTCAAGCTGAGCAAAGCAAGTGACTTGAACTTTTCCTCATATATTTTGCCCTTGAAATCTTTCACCACCTTAGTCTCTCTCCTCTGGACACACTCCAGTAATTTAATGCCCTTCTCATATTGTGGCACCTCACCCTCGAGGTGAGGCCACCCCAGCGCAGAGCAGAGCAGGACAATCCCCTCCCTTGCCCTGCTGGGGTTGCTGTGCCTGATACCTCCCAGGACATGCTTGGCCCTCCTGGCTGCCAGGGCACTGCTGACTCAACTTGTCATCAACACAAACAGATCTTTCTGCAGAGCTGCTCTGCAATCTCTTATCCTCCAGTTTGTACATACAACCAAGATTACTTCATTCCAGGTAGAGAATGCAGCATCTGCTTTGGTTAAATTTCATATGATTGGTAATTGCCCAGCCCTCTAGTCTATTCAGATCTCTGTGTATAGCCATTCTACCCTCGAGGGAGTCTACAGCTGCCCCAACTTTAGTATCATTGACAAATGCACATTTGATTTCTGTGTTTAGATTATAAAAACATTAAAGAGCACTGGTCCTAAAATTGACTCCTGGGGAATACCACTGGTGACTGGTTACCAGCCTGACGTAAACCTCATGTAACTCTGAACCAGTCCCATCAGTAAATTGTTCAAGCAACATATTATGGACTTGCCTAGCTGTATGTTTGTCCATAAGGATATTGTGAAAGTCAGAACCACAAATTTTGCTAAAAACTTTTGATAACAAGCCCCAGATCTACTGGTTTCCCTTGGTCAACTAGTTGGGTGACTTTGTCATAGAAGGAAATTAAATTGGTTAAGCAGGACTTTCCTGGTGTGAATTCTTGCTGGCTATGACCAGTGACTGTATTATTTCTCAAGTGTTTCCCAACTACTCCCAAAAAAACTTCTCTACAATTTTACCAGGCAGCGAATTGAGACTGACAGGCCTGTAATTACCAGGGTCTTACTTCTTTCCCTTCCTGAAACTGGGACAACATTTGCCAGCTTCCAATCAACTGGAACCTCTCCAGACCCCCAAGTCACTTGAAAAATAGTAGAGGGAGGTCCTGCAACAGCATCGGTGAGCTCTTTTGGTACCCTGAGATTAATCGTATCAGGCCCCATAGATTTAAGCGCATGCAGCTGGAGTAGTATGTCTTAAATAAACTCAGGGTCAGTTGGAAGGTTATCATTCCCCCAGCCATGCTCTTTCAACACAGGGCTCTGGGTTAAAGTTGTTCAGTTGAAGTTGTTCAGTTTGGAAGACAGAGGCAAAGAAGGTATTAAAAATCTCTGCTGTGTATATGTCCCTATTTGTGAGGAGACCAACTTCATCAAGCAATGGACCAGTGTTATCTCTGATCTTCCTTTTGTTGTTAAATTTTTTTTCAAAGTCCTTTTTGTTTGTCATTTTCAGTGCTGGCCAGATTGAAATCTAATAGTGGTTTGTCTCCATGAATTTTCTCATTATAATGGTGAAGATCTGCACAGATAGCCCCTAGACCTTGTCCAAGAGATCTCAGGATCCATAATTCTTATGAGAAAATAGAGTGTAAAAAGTCTCATGTTTAAATCCCAAGTGATCTCTTCCTCTAAGAGAAAGTTATTATATCATCTTTAGCCCATTGTAGAGACAGTAGACTGAACCTCGTGCAACTCTTGTTTCCAGTCCTTCAGCTGGGTTTGTAGCTCTTCTCTGAAATCTCTCCTATTGTCTAATTTTCTGGTGTTCACACACAAAAAAATAGACATGTGCAAGATGAAACTCTGATATTTATAGATAAGAAGATCCAAATACAAGTAGATTTGCAAAAGAATTTCATTTTAGTTCCTGCACCAAAGAAGGCTCTAGTGTTTGCAGGTGTTCAATACCTGCGATTTCTTTCTACAGATGCTGTTTCCACATTACTCCAAATCCTGCTCTTCTGTCATAAGGTATAGTCCTTGTTTGAAAAGCTATTACTTGAACCTGACTGTATAAAATGCACTTTGTTTAGTTGCATCCAACTTAACAAGATTTGAAGGCCATGCTGTACCAATTACCTCCTCCTGTCCTTAACAGTCTCCAACACTTTTATGGTTTCTTCCGGATGACTATTTCAGAATACCAAACAAGTAAACAGCTACTGTCTGAACCTACAAAGCCCAGCATCCTATTTCATTTTGATTTCTAAAATACTTTGATTTCAAACCTTCTGTTTTACAGCATGTAAGTAGTAAAGATTGCATGGGTACAAAAGTAAAACTCATAGAGTTCACCTTTAAACCAAGCCAGATTCTCATAACTTCTGGTGGGATATCTCTGTGCAAACTGCCTGGATACACTTTGGTAATTTTTCTTTTGATATGAAATTGAGCAGCAAGAGATTTTCAGAAGTACTCAGAGTAAGGTACCCCTGTGTGCAACAGTGGCTTAAGCTGACACTGTCGATGCAAAGGTCCATGATACAAATTTTATTATAACAATGTCAGACAGTATTGTGTAAATACTATGCACCCCAAATTCACCCACCAACATGTTCTTACAGTGAACGAAATTCCAATGACAAGTATCTACACACATCTCCATCACCAAACTTCAGAAAAAGTATTTGCTTGGGTTGGTGAAGACAGACTGTCCACTTTCTGGGACAATGAAGACTTCAGCTTACTAAAACAAAAGCCCTATCTGACTTACGCTTGAGGAAAGAAATGCAATATATTACACTAAGGCAGACGTTATCCTTAAAGCAAAAAGAGCAAGCGTATTTTATTCTTCGTGAGAAAAATACCAGAACTATAGATTCGTAAGAGAACAACAGTCTGTCACAAAATATAAGAAAGAAAATTAGAATACATGCCAGGAAAACAGATCTAAAATCACCTTGAAAATTGCAACCTAAAAAAACAAGCAAACACAAAATTTGCAATACTGGTCTAGAGCTACAGATCACCTGTCCTATATACAAAGAGAAACTAAGGTTACCAACATCTCCCTGCATAGTAGAGATTCTAGTTATCAATGACTATTTTTCTTCTGCAAAAATAAAAGTTCTACATCTGTTTCTCCTGCTTCTATACCTGTATGTCAATGTTTCAATAAAATGTATTGTACTTAATAAAACTTTTATCATTTGCCTATGTTTTGCCAGTGCTAAATAATACAGGGAATCTAAAGCATTTTCCATGCAATCATCTACATAATTCTCTCTATGTTACATGAATTGTTACTATGATCTGCTAGCCAGGTTACTAAACATTATATAGCATTCTGAATAATGAATTGCCACCTTGCAATATATATTAGAAATCAAAAGTTGTTTTAAGCTTCAATGTTCTGCTAGTGAAAAAAAAAAAAAAACAGAAAAAAACCTGAAATGTGCCTGTAAATGTGGAAACATGATCTTTTCAGTTAAAGCCATGCTGAAAAAAACAAAAGTGAAAGGTGTTGGAGGTACACCATCATTTTAAAGTTCATCTGCCAGTAAGCCATCACAGCAGATTAATTTTTTGAGAGAAACTGCAAAGAGAGTAAACTTTAATTAAGAGTGACAAAAGGTGGTCACAATTGGACCATGGTCAGGAGTGTAAAAAGCAATGCCTAGAAGTTAGATGTGTTAATATCAAAGGGTCTTATTAAATCAATACCACAATACAGCAATCAATAGTTATTCTGTATTATTAAAGCAAATACTGAGTTTTTTGAGAGATGCAGAAATAGCAAATGCCTCCAAATAGAGGGAGTTTTAAAGAAAAGTACAGGGTTTTTATCATCTTTTTTCTTTTATAAATGTCTACTATAAGTAACTATCTTATAATGTCAGTTTAAGAAACACTGGCAACTCTGAGGTATGGAATAAACTTCTTCTGCCAGTAACAGTGAGACTAAAAGATGACAACATATTTTTTTAGCTGAGACATCTCCTGGGATCCAGAGTTAGGAAAGGATGTCCACTTAAGATAGCATTAGACCACTAATATAACTTTCCAGTGGTATTTAAATCTCAAAGTCAGTGGATCTAATCAGAAGCATTAGTGTACAAAATCACTACAAGTAAATCACCAGCAGGACAAAAGTATCTATTCTGACTGCACCTGTAAAGAATTTATACATTTTTCCATATCTTGACAACATTTTCAGAAGCAAGTAGAAAATTAGCCTCCTATGACAGAAATTATATATAAAAGAGGTGAGAACTGAAAATTAAAAGCATGGCCACTTATAGTTAAAAACCTGAAGAATTAATTTGATTTGCATTTGTAAATGGACTGCTTCTATTCCCTTGATTCCCTAGCTATTCATCTTCTGATGATGTCTCTGAATACAAACCTAACTGAATGTTTCTCTTGACCTTCATAACTTGTCAATAAAGTAAGACATTTTCACAGACAGAGCAGAACATCCCGTCCTGCCAAAAGAAAATCCCAAGTAAATTAAAGGATTGAAAATGTGGATCCAAGCCAGAGACAAAGCCCTTATTTGCCACAATTGGGCAAAAACTCATTCCAGCTGAACAGAGATACTGAAGCACAGCATCTGTCAAGCCACTGCATGCTTTTTCTGTGCATTGGGAAGAAAGAAGTGTTTGGATACTCGTTTTAGTTTTATGTGGTTTCTGGTGTTACTGAAGGTATACCCACAGTCAATGAAGGGTGGGGATAAAGTTGTGTCTCCTACAAGGTCCTCCATGACACAGCAGGTCTTGCTGAAGAAGAGGGAATGTCACAAGTCCAGTGCCAGCTACAGTCCAGAAACCTATGTGAATCACACGACATGTTGTAGCAATAAATTACCTGAAAGTCACGATGCTCATAATAACTTTATGGTGCCAACCACTGGAACTGCAGACCACTCCTGATTTTCGTTCTTTAAGCAAAAAACAACCAGATTTTCAGACATCTATGAATCACTCACCCTATTCCTCCTACAACTTCTTAGCAAGAAACTGGACGAACTGAAAAGGCTCAAATGTCCAGACATCCATACACATACAGCAGTTTTGAAGCTTCCAGCAAAAATGTTTGGAAAGATAATTGGAAAAGCTACTTTTTTCTTCTATGTTGTGTGTTTAAGACATATCTGTGTCCTCAAATGCTGGTATTTTTGCTAAGATTTATACCTACTTAAATTCGTCCCCAGGATCTTTTGAAATATGTATTTACCAACTTGACACCAGTGCCTTAATCTTCAGCAAAAGATCCAATCACTTCTTGTAAGGATATTATTTTTCTTATCTAACTGTAGTTTTGAAAAAAATATTCATCACCTGAGAGTTTACAACTTCAACCTTATCAACAGTCTGGAATATATTCCCTAAAGAAGCTTCATTTTGTTTTATTTTGTTTTTAATTCAAACTAAACAATAAAATGAATCCCAAAAAGGCATGAACATCCACTACAGTCATTTCACCATGTAATCATTTCCACTGTAACCTTCAGCTCACTGTTAATGGAAAGGTATCACACCTCTAGCAAAAAAAAAAATTTGCATTTTGTTAATATTCTGTCTTATCTTGATTACTATTGAAGCATTACTACACTTCATAAGGATGCATTTTGAAATGTGCCTGAAGTGGACCAAAACATCTGATCTAAAATTGAGTACACATACATACTGAAACTTTCAGCTAAGCAATTTACTAGATGTCAAGGGAGAAATATTATTTCAGAATATTCACTGAAATATTCCAAACCACTTTCCAATGCAATTTAGGCTGAACTACAACAATAGCTTCAGGGGCTGTTCTTGTGTCAGTGAAAGTCAATGCAAGTTTTGCTGCTTTCTTCAGTACAAAAACACACTCTAATGTAAACTGGAATTTTGGACACTTCCAAAAATATATCTGAGAACCAATTTAGCCCAAAATGTTTAGGATCTGCTTGCTTATGGTGCTTGAGGTTTCTGACAACACAGTCAATGCCTCTAAATAAAATCATTAGTTAAAACCTTCCCTGCCATGTGTAGGGCTCAGCAAAACATGTAGGTAAAAAACAAAAGAAGGGGCAGGAGCTCTCTCTAATTAAGTTTAAACATGTGTGACCTCCAAGGGACCACTGACAACAGCCAGCTGTCATAAATAAACAAATGAACAGTGTTCATAAACTTCTGTTCTTGGCCAGTGATGCACAGAGACCAGATCCTGCCAAAGGTCCCCAGGGGCCCTTGTCTCGCTGTGGCTGCAGCAGCTGTGGCAAAGCTTTTGTTATCAGCACTGCAGCTCAAACAACAGGCACTGCAGTGTTAATCTCCACCATCTGTAGGAAAGCATGTGTTGAAAACTAGCAATAATATGATACCACTATTATTCTGCCACTAGCAGCAGAAATAAAACTCTTCATCACATTTTGAAATGATGCCCGTTCAGCAGCATAACCCTCATCTACTCAGCTTGCTCTCCCCCATGTCAAAAACACTGTCAAAAGCTGATAGTAAAGTAGAAAGAGGCTCAAAGAAGAAAGCAGGAACTGCAGATGCTTCACTACCATACACAAAATGGAAAAAGCCACCCACCTCTAGGATAAGGGAAGCAACACATGCTAGTAAGGTACTCTGCAGGACCCACAAGTTTAATTTTACACCAATTGTTTGTTCACAGAATAAGCAGTACTGGATTCTTAAGCATGAATACTTGAGAGCAGCTGGTCATAAAACTCTGTATTTCAAAATAATTCACAAAAAATGATCACTATAAACATAAATGCTGTTTTTAAAAAGCAGTACTGAGGAATTTTAGCTGCCAGATGATTCTGTTAAAATGTGCTTAATGGTAGATGATGTTCACTGATGGAAGAAATCAAAATATATTTGCTGTCTGGGGTTGACACATCTTCCATGGCTATATAAATTTCAGTATAGAAGAAGTACAGTCGAATCAACTGTTCTCCATCAGCCTTGCATAGTGAACTAGCAAACATGAAAGTTGAGAAGAAAGAAGAATGCAGTCACCATGAATATACCCTGCCCTCACAAGAAAGACTGAATGTTTTGGACAGCTGTACCAAAACCTAATTGAGTTCCTATTCACCTGTTATGAATCAGATTCCCTGCCTCTGCTCAGCTCCCAAATGTTCTTTCACACAAAGACAGTACAAACACGTACATAGAGATATGAGCTAAAAAACTGACAACTGTTCCTGTCAGAAAGCAGGTGGATTATAAATTAATTTTGACTGTTACTGTAAAAAATTTGATAGCAGGATGGAGACAAGATGCAGTACTATTAAGAGATTAGGGCTTTTTAAATGTTCTTTTTTTAACTTCTGTTTAAAAAAAATCAGTATTAGAAAATTATTTTCAGAATCTATAGAAATATATAGGCTAATTACACTGGAAGTTACAGGTTTTTTATTTCATCAGGAATTTCTTTCATTGTCAGAGGCTGTCATTTTATAATGCTCCTTACACATCCCAGAAGTGATTGCTTCTTCCCTGCAAGTGACAAAATCCATTTGAAACACAGAAGTACCACAACATCCCCCAGATGCAATACTTCCCAAATTCCTTCTGACTCACCTGCTGATCTCCTGCAAGGACATTCATGACATGGTCTGACAGCTTGTACAGTTTCAACTTTCCCTTTTATTTTCCCAGAGCACGCATATATTTTTCAAGATAGAATATGAAAGTTTTTCTGAGTCATAAACTGCTACTCAGATACCTTAGCTTGAATGTTGGTTTTGGAGAAATTTGTAGTATCAGTTGATACCTTTTCTCAATAGCTACAGGACCATCACATACAGAATTAGTCAGGTTTTCTGTCTGTCCTACAGAACAAACTGATATTATTTAGGCAACAGTCTCACTTAAAATGAGGATTTTGTTAAGCCAGAATAGACTTTACAACAGTTGAACATTTATAGTTTTAGTTAAAATTTGGTGATAACTTACATCATGCAGGCATGCTTAAAATGGTCATTAGTGAGCTCATGCATAAATTGCTAAATTAAGCACAGAGCTTCAGGGAAGATGCTGGAGACTATTTGTCCACACAGCAACAGATTTATCTTCCACAGTGTGCTCTATCCATTGGCAAACGGATATACCAGTTTACTGAAGTATTTTAAGAATGAAAGTGCTGGTGTGCATGACTCACATTTTATTAAGATAATGACCATAATGCATTCTATTTAGATATGTATCTCATTGCTGAAGATGATCTTGGCATGAGAGCAGCAATATACCTATGATATTCCAGAGCATTACACAATCTTTTGTCCCATTTGCGGACAGAAGAAATGCTCACAATCAAATAAATAATTATACCTGCTACCAGAATGCAATCAAAACACATCACTAATAAGCACAAAAACGAAATCCTTATGCAAATTATAGATACACACATGCAAGGGAAATGGTTACCAGGTTGTCTGAAAATAATGATTTATTAAACGATTCTTGATTTTCATTTCCCTGCAAAGACTTAAATCATCCCATTTCATATTTAGATGTATTTTCAATTGCATCTTACAAAGCAGATATTCTGATGTATTTCATCCAATATTTTGGGACAAAAACTGTCCATATTGCAATTGTTGCTGCTGCTGACAATAGACAAGGAAGCACCTGGGCAGCCTCACTGGCAGAAAGGAAAAACAGAGGCAGCTTCTGCTCACCTTCTCACACAAGTCATTCCCGTCAAAACACTGACCTCAGAAGTGCGTGTGTGCACCAAGAAGGGAAGGTCACGCACCCTTGTTATTTGTAGCGTGCAAATAGAAATAGTAGTGTGTGCTGGAAGTGGGGGAAAGCTGCACCCTCCTGGCAATGCAAGGTTCCTGTCACAACAGGCTTTACAAATACCAGAGGCAGTATCAAAAATCCTACCTGCTCTAAGGGTGCAGGATTGGGCCACAGACAAGCAGGAAAGCTAAGTGCTCACATTAAAGGAGCTCTCTAGCATCTCAAAAATTTAGCTGTTAGGATGATTGACAAGCAGATTGGAAAGGCTAAAAATTTCAGCCTGCAGAAGCCAGGTTCTACACCACCCTCTAATTTGGTAGAACTAGTGGCAAGGCAGCTAAATTCCTGCAAACAAAAGGGAAAGAAAGGAGAAAACCCCCACAATTCAAGCAGCTGTCACAGTAGCAACACAGATGAAATCCCAAAAGGATCACTCAGGCAGGCTGCTCCATCAGGATCAATTGTCCAGACCTTCAGCAGTGTACTTATACCAACAAGAAGTACCATCCAAGAAACACAAAGAAATTATTTCAGAGATTCTGAACTGAGGTTGATTATTTCCAGATTACAAAACCAGAACTCCCTTGCAAAGTACAGAATAACAGTATTTTGAAGAGATATCAGTCATGCCTACAGACTGCATATACTTGCTTTACATGGACAGTTTTCATATAAATATATATACTAAACATGTACCAATACATAAAATCTACTTCTGCTTACATCATGTTCTAAACACAGAATTTATATAGATTGAAATATCTATATATATATGAGAATGAAGGAGAAATTCCTTCACTCTATACAGCTTCAATTCAACAAAACATGCACATGAACTCTAAAAACAGTATTTCCAGATAGTGTCACATCTTTTATTTTTAAGAGATACATTAATCAATCTTAGCTAGCCTCAAACTGATGTTTATAGGTAAAACCATTTAAACTAAACTATTGATGGGAGTCTATTTTTAGTAGTGCTGGGAAAATCTATCAAATCTATCATAAGTACAAAGGAGAGTCAAATATTAAAAGGAGGTTTCAAGTTTGGGCATTCCCCTGAATTTCAGTGCAGTTTTGAAAGTGGCAGTAAAATCATGTTGCTATTCAAAGAGCGAGGTGAAAATATGTTTAGACCTTAGAATAAACTTTTGTATTCATTCCCTATCTATATGATTAGAAACATCTGTATGTTGGGAAGAAATGTGACTGCTAACCAAACCATAATGATTTAACACACAAATCCAGGGACTGGATTGCTATAAAAGAGGCCTGAAATGCCTGTGAGCAAGCTACTGAATAAAGACAAAAATAGACTCCTTGGTGCAGGCAAACAGCAAGTCAATTATTTTTAACTCAGGTCTTCAAACGCATTTTTAAGTTGCTCACATTTAAAAGCAAACCTTAAGCAGTTTGACTTGATGAATAGATATGAAAAATACTTTTCAAATCTTCTGCATTTCACCTACTTATTGCATAAAAATAAAATATATTTGCTCATTAGATAAATGGATTTTAGGCACCTTGCTCAGTACATTTAAACAAATTTTTGTTAGTAGAAACATATTTTTGCAGAACAAATTTGTGCCTACATAAATACAAATAAGATATTACTAGTCTCATGATACTGCTTTGTGACAGTCTCAGGAAATGACAAGAGAGTTAAAGTGTCCACCTGTGCTCAACACACACAAACACACTGTGGCTTGCCAACTGGTCACACCTTCAATTGTGTAATGAAAGAGCCATCCCTGTCCTCCATGACTGCAAAGCTGGCCCATTCAAACACACAGGATACTTAACTTCTGCCCATTATATCTGCACATGAAGATAGTGAAGCACATGGCAAGAGGTGACAGGGTACTTGCAATACGAACATCTGGGCTGCACAGCAAGCATGACTGAACAACTATATAGCTATTTCTGTACATCAGAGCCCACTTCTGCCAGCTGTGGGCCAGTGTTCTCCTGCCACTTCTACAGCTGCAGCATGGGAAGCATTTGAAAGCCCTGCAGAATTTATGAGAGGACACAGGAGTACAGCATGAGCAACAACTAGAGGTAGGCTGAGTGCACCACTTTGTCTTCTGCACAGAAGTGAGGAAAGCCAGCTGAATGCCTCTGCTTAGGTTCTGCTTCCCAGTTAATCTGCTTCTGTGGGTTTCTACTTAGATGTCATATATTTCTTGTCACTAGTCAGATAAGCAGTCCAGCATGGAAGCCCTAAGAATTATTTGCATGATTAATCATGTCAGCAAAACACCTACAAACCTAAGCCTTCAGGAATTATGCCCCTGCCTTCACAACACCAGAGAAAATTTATGCCCACAGTGAGGTATGCTTAAAGCCAGCAGAAGTGCTTATACAAGGCAAAATGGAAGGAAAAGTTATGAATGTGAGGCAGACCATGACTTTCTTAAATTGCCCTTTTTTTCCTCCCACAGTCTAAAGATAAGCAACCAACATGTCAGTGGGCACGGGGGTAACATTTTCTTCAAAGTAAACTCAGACAAAATGACCTATTCTCATCTCAGTAACAAATTTAGAAATTCATCTAGTATCATTGATCAGGAAAGCAGCAGCCAAAGTTAGCAAGTGTGAGATAGGACTTACAAGCTGAGACACCAGCAAGTGAAATACAGATCCCACTGAACCACAAAGGAGTTTGGGTAGGTGCTGAAGGCAGTCTAGATTTTACAGGCTGTGATTCCTCCAAACTCAAGATTTTCAGACTCTCATTTAGACAGGTCTGAATGCCTGTGGCAGCCTTCAGTCTGTGGGCAGACCTCACTGTTAGAAATACACTTTACCAGCTTCTCTGCAGCTGAAGAATGGTCCTTGTCCACGGCTAACCTGCCTGATCATAAAAAAGCCTCATAATCCCACAGTTTAACTCCTCTCAAGCCTTTGTCCAGTAACACCGGTGGTAAACGGTACTGATTACCTTTTAAACAGGCAAACTTCTTTCAGCTTCAGAAGAAAACCCATTCTTCCAAGCGCCGTACAATTACAGCAAAATGCTTGGAGAGGTCAGTTCTGACTAAGACCAAGAGAGTATCTAGGAGCTAAGACCTGTGGATAACTGAATGCAAGGAATGGCTTCCTCACACCTACACATACATACAGCAGCTCTGAAAAATTATGTTTTTTAAAGATTCAAAGAAGAACACAATACCAAAATTGCAACAGTGCGTTCATTATTCATGCAAACAAAGAGCATTTCTTGCAAGCAATGCTGCAGAGTAACAAAGGACGAGAATGTTTAGCTGTTGCAGGAAAGAGAGACTGAATATTGGCTACAAAAACGAAAGGCTTGAAAAGAAGTGTATGGTTACTACATCTTTTACATTGAGGTAAGTTTCCACTCTAAGAAATGTATCTCCTCATAGGAGTAAGGACATATCATTCCCCAACAATCAGTGCCAGTCATGATGTGATTCAAGAACAAGAAAATATAAGAAGAATGAATCTAAGCTTCAGCTGGCCTCAAATTCATTTAAGCTAATGCACACCAAAAACTGAGTTTATGTTTTCATTTGCAAAACTGCAGGGTGCCAAGAAGCTACTTTATCTTGTCTGCTGCAAACAGATGTTGAGCAGATACTGTTTAGATCTGCAAACTGAAAACACCACCAGCTCTGGACTGCTACCCCGAGCTGTGTTCGTGTCACCCTCTGGTCTACCCGATTACTGATGGTCTCATCTGCCGGCTGCTTTCTGCCATGACCGGATCACCAACCCTGCGGGCGGACCGAGCAAGGTCCGGCCAGATATTTTCATACCCAGACCAGCGACCATCCCTCTCCGCCGAGCCAGCACGGGTAGCACACCGCAAGGCGGG
>VZRM01009863.1:624723-654428 GCA_013397955.1 Grantiella picta
TTATGGACCTGCTCTGTGGACTGAGAAAATACCCCACACCCTGCCCCCCTACCCGAACTGTTGGTTGGAAGGAGGAAAGGGCGTGAATAAAGAATGGGGGGTGAGTGAACAAAATAGTGTATGAAAAGTTCATTTTTGTCTCTCATTTATCTTCCGACTCTGTTAGGTAATTAAATCACTTTGCAACTTTAAGTTTAGCGCCTGTCTGCCTCTGCCCTTTCTTCTGTGCATCCTCCTACCAGTGTCCTATCTCACTTAACTCATGAGATTGGTGTGTGTTTTTACAGTTTTTTTCTTTCCCCTCTCCTGCACGTCTGCAGCAGGAGAGAGCCGGAGTGCCGGCGTTTAGTCAGGGTCAAACCCCAACATACGTGCACTTCAGTTTCAGTCTCCTGAATGAGTCCTTAGCAATGAAAACGAAAGGAAAAAACAAAGAACAATTTTCAGAAAAAAAATTGAAGAGAATACTGATTACTTCAATACATCCCTAATTTGAGCAGTGCCTAACAAAGAAGTCTGATTTGCACTGAAATCTGTGATTGGAACTCAGATATTTCTAGACAGTACAGCTTGCTGATAATTTTTGGCTTTCTGAAAAGTGACTCATTAGAAGTTTTCCTTTGTATCATTTAGCTTCTCCCTGAGCAAGCAGGCCATCCTAACTGACCACAGGCCAGTGACCTAAATTCACCTTTATTATGTGATCAGACTCTGTGATTTTAATATCCAGTATTCTTAAAATTCCCATGTCTCACCCTGTCATTTTAGTAACAGAACTAGTGTTTACACTTTCAAATATTGAACAACAAGAAGTAACCCCTTTGAATAAGAAGATGCTGCTTTTCTTTCTTTTCACATATGTCTGCATTTTAAATACAAAATGAAAAATAATTTCTCTCCTTAATGCCAGTGTGGGTTCACTAATTCAATTCACAGCATCACTAAGCTCGTGTTACAGTTGCCATCTAAGTAATTACTATTCTGGGGAAAAGTCTCAATTTAGGAAAGCTCTTCAGTATATGTTTATGGTTAAACATGTTCTTATACCTACAGATTTTCAACAAAGCACTGCAGCCTGTATTTTAGCATGTTCTTAAGCACATGCTAAATCAGAGTTTTAGTCTGGAGGAAAAAAAACTAAAAACAGGGCTACATTTTTTTTGCAGGCATAGTTAATAAGAGCAACCAGAAAGAATGGGGAGAAAAAGTTCCATTTGTAGCGTGATTGCAAAGCTACTTACAGTGAATTCAATGCCCCATCACATCTGTCTAGCAAGAAGTATGAATCATGTAAGTGGATATTCCTATGGCTTTTATGAGATCCCTGCATAGCTTCATATAGACAACAAAATTGAAGCAAATTCTCAGTACAACTTCCAAGGCTTCAGTACATGTATATTTCATCTGGTTCAGAGAATCATGGGATATGCTGAGTTGGAAGGAACCCACAAGGTCAGGCTAGTAACCACTTCCCTAAGGAGCCTGTTCTCATAGAAGAACCATTTTCTAATGTCCAACCTAAACCTCCCCTGGCACAACTTCTGGCCACTCCCTCAGGTCCTGTTGCTGGGTACCAGAGAGATCAGATCAGTGCCTGCCCCTCCTCTTCCCCTCACAAGGAAGTTGTAAACTGCCATGAGGTTTACCCTCAGTCTCCTCTTCTCCAGGCTGAACAGACCAAGTGACCTCACACTGCTTCTCACACAGCTTTGCCTCAAGGTTCTTCTCTATCTTTGTTGCTCTCCTTTGGATGGTCTTTAGGAGCTTAATGTCTTTATTATATTGTGGCACTCAAAATTGCCCCCAACACTCGAGGTGAGGCTGCCCCAGTGCAGAGCAGAGCAGGACAATCACATCCCTTGCCCAGCTGGTGATGCTGTGCCTGATGCCCCTAGGACATTCTTGGCATTCCTGGCTGCCAGGGCACTGCTGACTCATATTCAGCTCTCCCTCCACAAGGCCCCCCAGGTCTCTTTCCATAGCATTGCTTGTTGAAAAGGAAGCCACAACTTTTGTGCCAGCTCTAGAGATACAATTCGGCAAGCCATTTGCTTGATCAGCAGTGGTGAGCAGATAACAAGAAACAGATCCTGACAAAGCCTCTTGCATCTCAAGGGTTTTATGAAGAGCTGTCAAGACTTCTGCATCATTAAACAGATTTATGCTTGGAACAAGCTTGAAACGTCAAAATGCCATGTAACTCATGTAAGTGTGTGCTGACAGCATAGATCAGACAAACTCCAGACAAACACATGCATCAAACTACTGTCGTATTTCCATTTCTAAACATCAGGCCTGTTACAGAGAGGGATGTCTGTATTTTACTGGTAGCTCTTTGTAATTCATGCCTGCCATCACCAAAGAGTGTCCAGTCACCGTCACAACAAGCTGTGTCAACACTGTAGATTGCAGGACTTTAGTTCATTCTGCCCTTTTGTAGGATCTATGGACGACTCAAGTACGTGCAAAACAGAAAGAGCAGCAGTTGAGCAGGTGCTGTCTGTGTTTCTCTGTGACCCAGCACTTGATAAGAGGGCTTTGGATGCTGCTGCAGCAGCAGTGGGAATTCACACCATGCTATATCCTGACTCAGAAAAACTGCCTAGTCCTTATGGACAGATGCTTCCAGTGAAAGGAGAAAATATGCTGCTTCTAAGAGATGCTCAGAGTCTGGAAGAACTGAACTATCACCCCATTCAGTATCATTCAGGCTGAAATTTTTCCATTCTCCCATTAGCAGTCCTAGAGAAGACTTAAGTCCCCAAGATCTGAATTATCTGCCTCTTTTGTCAACTACTGTATACTCACCACCATCTTCATCAGACTTACAGATAGTAAGACCATCAAACCATCTTCACATTTAAAAAAAAAAGAGAGAGATCTAATTTCAACAGTGTCTGATTAATAGCAAGCAATGTTGAGATCCAAAATATCTGAGGCACAAAACTATAGGATTTTTTGTTAAGATGCTTTCATGACATCAGTTATCAAAAGTTCAAAGCAGCACAAAAGCAGAGACTGCCTTAGGTTATAGGAGACAGTGTGCAGACTCCCTGTGCAGCAAACATACCACACTTTCATTATTTTAGGGGGAACACAGAAGTAAATGTAGCCTATGTATGTATGTAAAAATGTGTGTGTCCATGTGTGCAAAATAGCCAAGACAAAAAAGGAGAAGCATCCAGTTTTCCCTAAAGAAAATTGACTATTCACACAATGTCACACCAAGCCCTAGTGCTACAGTGATGGAGCAAGGAGCACATGAATTCTGCTTTTTGAGCTCTTCTCCTGCAGCAGAATGGCGGTAGCAGAGTGGCCATACTACAGAAAGAATATATGGGGAAAGGCTGAAGACCAGCCTTGCACCAGGTGTCTTAGAATTTCTTTTGTTCTTTTTCCAGCACATTTTCTAATAGGAGATTCTGAACCAACTGTTTTGTAAAAACACAGAAAAGATAAGGGCTGGTCACTTGTGTACTTGGGAAGCCATGTCAAGATAAACCTAATTAATAATTATTCTGAGATCTATTTTTACTGCAGCTTTGGGGCCAAAATATTTCCTTTGTTAAGCTGTCCTAAAATATTATTCCCCTAACAGTAAGGGATTCTTCTGACTTCCAGCCTCAATACATACTTGGCACAAAAGCAACTATTAAGATCTGGCTGATACCATTCTCAATCTGAAATAACTCTGTTCTCCCCTCCTCCTGCTCCACATTGCTTATGAGTAATTCAGCATTCTCTCTAGGTTCATCCTTAGGGGGTAAAAAAAGACAAGATGTTTGAACCTCCTGTTCTAACAAGGAGCATTCCTCCTTTCTAACAATTGCTCTACCAGCTTTTCCCACCTTGATCCATTTTCAGTTTGATGGCTTTTCGAATATGCACCATTTCAACTCCAGTGACTGGTGGCCAAAAGCCCTCTCTGCCCCAGTCACTGGCAATGACATCCCACTCACTTTGATAGCTGCTGCTACAGGGGCACCAGAACCCTTGGTCCGACTCCAGCTGCCAGCACCAAATTCATCATGTCAGTTTGCCCAGCTGCTGGCACTTAGTCCTTGCAGCAGTCATGCACATGGCTATGAAGTTAGATTAGAAAGGATGTATTACAGTAGGTAGAACAGATTGTAGTAGTTAGGTGCCAAGCTCAGTCCGACCAACTGAGTGACCAGTCTCATCTTACAGACAACTAGCTTCTCCTACACCCCTTTCTGTCTGACCCTCTCCCCTCCTTGAATCCTCAGCATCTGGCACAGTCCCACCAACCTCTCCAGCATCCTTGAGTTTGCATCCTTATCAGTTGCCTCACTGTGCCTCCAAATTTATTGCTATCCCAGCAATTACTGGGATTTGCCAGGTTTGTTTCTCATCTTTTTCACAGTTATATTTCCCCATTATGTTTGTGTCTCTGCCTATCTTGTTCATGCATTTATTTTTTTCCGTAGTATCCCATATGACAAGGTGTTTGACCAGCCAATCACGTTTCTAACTCCAGACTTCTTACACCCTTCCAAGACCTTGTGCCTTCTTATTTCTTGGTCTCTCACACAGACAAGATAATATAAAATCGGGGCAAATTGGGGTATTATAAGAGGAGTTCCCATAGTCAGACAGCAAGATTAGAAGGGAGGCAAGAAGGGAAAAGGCCTCCAGGGTGTGGCTGCTGTTGATCCAGCCTGAAAAGACTTACATTTGAAATTACTGAAATGTCCTATTTCCATGAAAATTGTCAAAAGAGTTCAACATTTATGCACATACACTTTGTCATAATTTTGGGGTTTTTTTTTCATTCTGGCCCAGAACAGAAATTGACAAGTTTTTACTGACAACTATAGCTTGGGTTTTTTGAGTAGCTGCATTTGCTTTATTACTTTATGACTTATTATTTAATTATTACTATGTTTATTATTTATTTATTACTTTATTCCTAGAACCTATATTGCTTGATTACTATATTTAGGCTCTTCATTTTACATTACAACTAAGAATGGTCCAGGAATGACAGAAAAAAGGAAGAGACAGACACAAATATTAAAAAGACAGAGAATATTCCTAGAGAACAAATATCTAGGAGTTTATTTGAATCATCTTCTTAAGAGCAGCTCACTAAGTGTTTTCATTGTAGTCTGTATTGTTGCTTTTGAAGAATTGTTTTGAGTGTGGAATTGACTTTGAAATGTTCAGTGGAATTTTTTCAAAACATTAATTCCCTGCAATACGTTCTAAGAAAAATACCCAGCAGGCTGAGCTTCACTAGAACTATTCCAAAAGGTCCATGCAAAATATTTGCAGAAACTTAATGATTTCTTGGATCTCAGTTTGACACAAGTAGACCAGTAGCAGGTGTAAAACAAACTACACATGCAGAGCACAGAGCCACAGCTGTAAACTTCTCCAACAGGCTGCATAGATCTGTTACAAAAGGAACAACAACAAGAATTTTGGTTGATGGCTGTTTTGTTGGCGGCTGGAGGGGGGTTCCGTTTATTTGGTTGGGTTGGGTTGGGCTGGTTTTGGGGTTTTTTGAGTTTTTTTGGTCCCTGGGATTACATGCATTGGCTTTCCCAGAGACAAAGTTTAAATGTTAATGTTCATTTTGGCTAGTGCTGGTGGCCTAATGGTGTTGCTTTTTGCCACAACAGTTAGTTTGAGTTAGGAAGAGCTCTGTGATGGCAGCACAGATGGTTACAAACGCGTCATCAGAAGACGGCAGATGGCACAACTCAAATGCATGTGGCCTTATATCTCCCTCTGGTGGCTCGATCTCAAACCCTTAGTCAGCTTCTGCCACCCCTGAGCTGGTGGAGAAGGCCAGTCTGCTCAGCCAAGACCACTGCATGCATTCACTAACACTGAGGGTTCAACCAGAGAGTCACTTTGTCACAGATATCTTGGAAAATGTTGACCCTAGAGGGTTTTGACTGCTTGGAGCTGCGTGTCTCAAGTGAGGCCCTTGCAGAGCAACCAGCAGTCTAACCCATGTGTATTTCCATATGCCCTCTAAAAGCCATTCATTGGACAAAAATCCTGGGAGTGTCCATTTGTGAAGCTCCAATCCAAGGATTATTCCTTGCCTTGGCAAAGACACTTTATTTGCTTGCTCCATGATGCACGGGCTGTTAATCTAACAGATTACAGAAGAAAATGGAACACTGAGATAACCATTTCTCCTTGGCATGTTGTGGTCCTTTCCCATAGCAAAATAAAAACAACTGCTTTCCAAATGTAATATTTTATGCTACTGAAAGAAACGACATGCTAATATTTTCTTTTTTCACAACAGAGAAAGAGACACACATTCTGTTTTGATAGCTGCTGCAAAATTAAGGCTCTTTTTTGAGGATTTAAACTTATCTCCACTTTTCCTGTACACTCATATCTCTGTAAGAATACCGTGTTGTAGAAGTTCAGTTTCCAAAGTATCTGTTTTGTTTTTGAAGTTTCACAGCACTTTGGACCTGCTTATCACTTTTCAAAGGGACTGATGTAGAACAGGCAAAAATGGAAACTCCTGCTCATTTCAAGTCTGAGTGTGAATATGATACCATGGTAGACCACATTCTGTCAAAAGTGTCCTTTAGGATGGAGCATATATTGTATTGGTGCTAAATTTTTTTTTTAATGCTTTTCTCATTAGTTTTGCTGAAGGTGAAAATCCATAAACCTCACCAAGCAGTGAATACAAGAGTCTTCTCAAATTGTGACAACACTAAATGTTCTCTTCTCCCCATGCAACTCACTTCAGCAACAGCTTATCCCCTTGTTTATTTTCGCATGGGAGGCGGTAAAGAGCAGTTTCACTGCTTTAACCCATATATTATATATTGTTAGCACTAAATTCAACCTTGAAAAGGTGGATGTCTCCTTAAAAAAAAAAAAAATAATAATCAAGAAGACCACCAAACCTCCACCAAACAAGAAAACAAACAAAATAACAAAAAAACCCAAACCCTCCAGCAAGCACCTTTGGAAGCTGCCAAGGTTATTACTTTAATTTCTTATTGAGCTGCTTCAGCAAGAGGAGAAGAAAAAAGAAACTTCTGAGAAAAAAAAGAGGCATTTTCTACCAGTTTCATCAAAGGCAAATTTCTAATGACTAGGCAACAGTAAAAGGAGAAAAGACACATACTTGACATATTGTGTGCAGCTGAGGGAGCAACTGGAAAAGGGCAACCTGTCATGTTTGTTCCTTATGCTGGCTATAAAAACAGTTACAGGAACAAAACCCAGTATCTTTCTGCTTGAATATGATACTTAAGTGTTTACATTTGAAGAAAACCTGTCATATTTACTTGTGTTTAGATGAGTTTATACAAGTTAATTTTTCAAAGTTTGTTAGTGGTATGTTTTTTTCTCCTAAAGCCTTCTTGGCAAGTAAACTCTGTGTGGTTTCCCATACACTAGGATTTGGATTCACTGCCTGCCAATATGCATGTTTGACTACAAAGTGGTTTCCCTCTGACTGTTTTTGAAATGTACACATGCTGTTAGACTTTATGTTGTAATATCACCCTTTCTTTTTCCCACGCAGAAAGCATTTAAATATAAATAAAAGTGCAAGTATCTGAGAAAAAAAAAGAAAACTATTTTCAGTTACATTAAAATCTTTTGATGTGGGGAAGATACAGAAGCATTCTTTTGTAAGTGCAAATCTCTCACATTCTTTGAAACTAAAAAAGACATTGCTTTATAATGGGACTGAGAGTGCTTTATACAACAGGAGTCCAATTCACAGCTGGGCAAGGTTCTTCCATGCATCAGCAAAGTCTTGCAGCAGGCCCCTAAAGAGTTCCATGGAACTGAGTTAGAGTGCTCACATGATTCTATGCAGAGCCCTTAATCTCATACAATTCTTGAGAAAACCACATTACATTCTTGAAAAAAAAATATTATACACTAGTCAAAGACCTGCATCGTCTGAAATTTTCATGCCTGTCAGGTTCTGTTTCAGTATCACTTGCCCATGTTCACAGAGCGTATGACTCTGTCATTCTGTCTTTCTGCCTCCTTAGAGGCTCAACTGAAAAATTGTCTCAGCTAACTATGTTGCTTGACCTACACCAGCAGAACTGTAAAGGAAACAGCACAATGCTTTTTGCACTTTTAGTGATAAAAAAGTGCAAACACTTCAAATTTGTACGTGTTCTTCTTATTTTCTAATTTAGAACACAAAGCATCCTTCTCAAACAGAAGAATCCATGTTTAAGGGGAACAAACAGTAATATGGGCACATCTTTGAGATTCCACTCTAGCATGGTGTCTGATGGTGTACTTATGGACAAACATAGTCCTACTGAAGTAAAAAAGGTACAAAGTTAAATGCATTAACTGCTTTGCTGAACTTGGAAGGGGAAACCTGGGCAGCTGCCACAGAGAACTTCCAGATATGTAGAACTTTCTTTTGGTCTCTGAGAGACATCCTGGTCTGGCTAACACAGCTCAGCCTGGAACTGAGGTGAAGCACTGCCTTCTTCTTATCCTTCCTTGGGTTCCCATGGTGGTCCCAGGGATTTCAGTGGAGGACAGTGGGGAACAGAACTGAATCAAGGGTTCCAAGCAATATACTCAACAAGTGTGTGTTGATAAATATAGACATATATATGCATGCAACAGAAACCTTGTGCTACTAAGAAGTGAGAAAAGATATGGGGACAGGACATGGGAGGAACAGGTGAAAGCTGCTGCCTTTTTGCTTTTTTTTTTCCTTTNNTTTGCTTTTTTTTTTTTTTTTTTCTTTTTTTTTTTTTTTTTTTTTTTTTTTTTTTTTTTTTTTGATTGTTTGTTTTTTCAAATAAGGAAAGAAGTGACAACTTCTCGGGAAAGGTGAGATGAGTGGCTAGGGAAGCATGTCTCCACACTCTTAAAGAACTGTTCTTTTATAGTACATAATGGAGGAAAAAATGTGCAGATGCTATAGAGCTTCCTTGGCAGCAAGCCTGCAAAACAGCATATTTTTGTCTGAACACAGGTCAGTTTCTACCACGTACTGGGCTTAGAGCTTCACCACACTGGACTTAGAGCTCTACCTCACTGCAGATCTACCCCACAGCTATGCTGCACCAAGCAACAATCTTCACCAACTTAAGAGTACCCATGCTGCATGCTCTGAACTAGCAGCAAGGGGTAGTTTGCCTCCCCTGTGTACTGGGTCCAGTTGGGGTGGAGTTTCCTTCATAGTAGCCAAAATGGAGTTGTGTTTTACATTTGTGTAGAAAACAGTTAATAACAAAATCCACAGTGTTTTAGCTGTTGGTGGGTAGTGCTTGCTATCATCTGTTTCTCACTCTATTCTCCCCTAGGGCATAGTCTAGGATGGGGAGAGCTGGCACAGCTGACCTGAATTGACTGGAAAGATATTTCATACTGCATAATATCGTGCTCAGCAAGAAAACCAGGGGAGGCGACTTTTGTCGCAAAAAGCCACTCTTGGAATTTGGCTGGATATCACTCTGCTGCTGGGCCGGTGGGGCATTGCCTTATCATCACTTGCTTTTTTTCCCAGTTTTCTTCTTTACTTATTAACCTGTCTTCACTTTGAGCCACAATTACTTTTTTTTGTTTGGTTTGGTTTGGTTTACACTTTTTCCTTCCCGTCCCACTGGGAGGTTGGAGTGAGGAGTGACTGGGAGGGAGCTTAGCTGCTGCCTGGGATCAACCCACCAAATCACGAAAGCAGGTGGTAGCGGCTCTTGGGTGAGTTAGCCACCAGCAGAGTGCCCCTTGCAGAGGGAGCAATTAACAGCTGTGCCTGAGCAGTCTCTGTGGAAACAAAGCAGGAGGATGAAAGCACACGCCACACTGAGCTGCTCACACATGGGGCACAAGATGACATCTGGTGGAAGACAGAGAACAGCAATTCCTCATCCCTTAGTAATTCACCAAGATCTGGTATGGTATGTGACATGTTACATATATTCTAAAAAGCTAGACTGTGAGCCAGCTACCTAAAGCTCTGCTGACATCTGGTGCTGAATAGAAAATGAGTTTTTCAGTGCAATTAAGTTTTCCACTTTGAAACACAATCGTATGGGACAAAAGTTGCATTTCTTCAGCCTGTATCCCAAAACAGCCATCTTCCACACAGCCTGCTTAGCATACACACATGTATAGAGAGTCTCAGTTCAGACAAAGCCTCCTTAGGGATATTTGAAATTAACAATGAAGTAGAAACTGAAAACGTTATATTGATTAGAGGGAACATTGTATTTTTGTCAAGAT
Source organism: Grantiella picta (assembly GCA_013397955.1). Taxonomy (NCBI): domain Eukaryota; kingdom Metazoa; phylum Chordata; class Aves; order Passeriformes; family Meliphagidae; genus Grantiella; species Grantiella picta. Next base: position 634,945 of record VZRM01009863.1, read on the forward strand.
TTGAATGCCTCATGGAGCATAGAGTTGAATTTTTAGCTGAAGATTACCTAAATTGGAATATATTTTGCGTCTTGCAATATACTTCTTTACAGAATTTATTAAAAGAAAAAAATAATTATGGGTTTCTTCCAAACCTTGTGTGCTTTAACCTTCAGATTTATTTTAAAAGAAGTCTAAATTTGAGTGTAGAGACTTCTGTGGATTTGAAGTCTAAGATTTCTTTCAATGGACCTTAATTTATTATTCATAAAATGTGTCTTTTTTACTGTGAAACCTACTCTGAGCAGTATTGAAAGAGTTGTCCCAACTTTTGCTTGCCATTGCTTGTAAAGCAAATGTTTAAAAGAACACTTAGTTAAGCAAGGACTTAGTGTAGAAAATAACACAGCAGCATATATCAAGAATTGTTCATTAAAGAATTTTTGTGGGCTTGGGCCTATTCTTCAAGGGTTTAAAAGCAGTGAATGAGATTTTTTCCTTTTGTACTTTGTCCCTTGCAAATAATTAATTATCAGTTATATTGATTAACATAACTCATTATTTACAGGACAAACAGTGATCCATATAGTATCTTCTTACCAGCATCCAGTAGCAGAAGCTTTGGATAAAAAGAAAAATTGCTATAGACAAATATTCCCATCAGTATCCACTCTCAAATTCCAGCTATCAATGGTTTAGGAGCTAAGACTAACCCTAAAACTAAAACCTATTCCTCGTTGCTTAGCAGGTCTAGCAGCTTCACTAATTCAGCCGATTCATTTATAACTTTTTTGCACATTTGTCCAACCCCATGACCAATGACAAGGAATTTCATCATTTGTCTATACATATTTATCTTCCACAAAAATAAGAGACACTCTGAGAGAAATGCTATGTATTTTTGGAGCCATAGAACCATCATCTCCAATAACTAGGGTTGGGTAAGTGTTTCTAGGTAACATTTTTGAAAAAAAAAAAGGCATCAAGTATTTTAATTTTGCTAGTGAGTTATTAGAAGTTATATTTCTCTTTCGACTTTGATGCTCTGCTCATTTCCGTAGGTCTCAACACAGTAATTGCCAGGAACAGAACTCAAAATAATTGTAAATTAATGTTAATTTTTTTCTAATAGTCCAGTTTTGTGAGACAATCTCAGACAAATTTACTTCTAAAGATGTTTTAGTTTGTACTGCTCCTGTAAAGTTTTAGGGGGCGTGAAATTGATTAAATGTATCAGTTAACGAAAAAACATTCCCGGAATGTGTCCATGCTCCCAGAAAACTGGACTTTTTTTCCTTTCCAGGAAAAAAAGGGTCAGCTATCTGCTTTCAGGTTGTTGAAGCCTTTTGTGTTACAAAACCACTCAGGATGAAATAAAACAAATTAATATGAAATAGCTTGAAACAAAATCTAGCACTATTTCTATGTAGGAAAACTGTGCCACATAATATAAACATATTAAGTAGACTGGATGGATATAATCTATCTGGATTTTAAAGTGCCTGTGGGAGCCTTCCATGGAAAATCTTTGAGGAAAATGCATAGGCATAGAAAGGAAAAGGGAAGTGCTGTGAAAGATAAAACTAGTTGGGAAAAGCTGTAAGATAGAACAGCCAGTCCTCAACATAGCAAAGCATATCATATATTCAGACATGGTCTGCAACATAAAGAAGTTAATTAGGTCATGATAGTTAAGGCTGAATTAAGTCTGAATCATTGCTTTGAAGTGCAAATGAACCATTAGAAGGTGGAAGAGAGAGTATTCTCCCCTAAATTACACTGCTATTGCTTTAGCTAGAAACTGAGGTTTAAGACAACTTACAAATAAACCCAGAATTTGATTTATTAAACCTAATCTTACAAATGGGTCTTTTCACCTTGTGCCCTATTTTAATCACCACCTAGCTCAAATAGTAGAATAACCAGGCTCCCCCCCATACATTCAAATTCATTGAAGTCTTGTTCATGGGCTACTACTGAAGAACTCCCCTAGTTTCTGTATGTTCCTATGTTCTGTATGCTTTGCATCTGTTTCTTCATTGCAGAAACAGATGCAAAATGTCCTGGTAACTTCATCAGTAACTGTGCTCTCAAAATGCTTGTCTTCTGCAGTATCCCTCTGCCTGTCTGCAGTAGGGGCTTTAGCCTTCCCCGGGCAAAGCTGAGTTTCCCTGTAGGAAAAAAAATATCCATATCAGCTCACAGAGAGGGTTCTGTAGCACAGCCCCGAGCTGCACCGACAGGGTCAGAGAGCCACCATTGAAAGCATCAAGTTCTTTGAACATTTTCCTAAGTAGAAAAAAATTATGGCAATCCCTGCCTGCTATTAAGTATTGTTGCCAAAGTAGTCATTTCTCCCAAGTATTTCAAGATAAACATAAGGGCCTGCATCTGTTCACAAAGGAGGACAAAAGTAGATTAGACAGTTCGAGAGCAGAATTAAGAACAAGGAAAAGGTGTCATTGGGTTCAGAGAGCATCTCTAATCCCTGACTGCTGGCCTGATGTACATGCAGTGTCTGTTCTGGATAGACCTGTATAACAGAAAATTTCCATTCTCTGGAAGTGTTAAGAGTATGGAAATTTGGTATAATGTACCTGAGGAGGTACAATCAAAAATGTTACCCACTCCAAACAGAGAAGTTTGAATGTATAAAAAAAAGATATGAAGGGAGCAAAACACACCCTTGATTACATATTTGGCACTACTATAAAATACAAGCTATATTTGAAAAGCATATGTGAAGAAAAGCTAATATATTGGTAGTTCTTTTAAAATTAGATGAAAAGGTGTAAGAATTTATCCATACCCATTTTCTTAAAATGAAATCTACAGTATAGAAAGATGGCAACATTTTTAGTAAGCGAGGGGTCTGTTTCTGCTGAGACACTTGCCTTCACAATTGCAAATGGGTTGTTTGTGTGGAAATAGTAGTTTAGAAGAACAATTTAGTTTTGTAATAACCTCCGTGATTATGATGAGGCAGTGAAAGCCCCCATTTTCACATCTTCCTTCTGTCACTGAAAAAACAAGTTTGTTTTCATATTGCAAGAATGCTCCAGCAAACTCTGGAATTTGCTAGTATTGTTGGCATATATAAATAGAGCTTTTTTTTTTTTTTTTTGTGCCACAGGGAATCTGCAGCTGCTTGCTGAATACAGACAGAAAGCAAATGTTTTGATTTCGTTACCGATCTGCGTGCTTCTTCTCCAAGATTCTTTGTTCTGAATGAATTTCACTGGAGCCAAGCCCTCACTAGGTGCATTATGTTTACATAATAAGGGGGATGACTGCTTGGAGTATTTTCTGAAGTTGCTTTATGTTAATGACTGCTGTGCTTTGAGGCTGAATGAGAAACACAGGCACTTTCCACCTTGTGCACAGTGAATCATTTTGCAAACAGTCCTCCAAAAACACAGCTTTGCCTTACCTGGTGGAAGAATGTGTTTGGTTCCCTTGAACCACATTAAAACTTTGTAAATTCTCTCTTTATTCACATGTCACACGAATTTTTGAAAAAAATACTTCCTTTTACTCCTGCAGCTTTGACGGATAAAGATCCAATTTTCCTTTGCATTGTGATTCTGTCCATCCACACTACTCTCTCCTTGAGTGGTAAAAGAGGACTTAAGAATTATACCCTAAATGCCTTGCTTCAGACATGAGTCATTGTTTCATTCTTGCATGAATCCACCTATTCTTGTACTTAAAATAGCAAAGAGCACAAGTTGCTTGAGTCACCATGCCTTGAATTGTCTGAAACTGAAGATTAACAAGAATAAAACATCATATTGCATTTCAACAAGGTAAAAAGTGAATTATGTTTAGATGTCTATAGCCGATATTAGGAAGTATTTTATCAGCTGTACTTTTGCTAATCAGCAACTAATGGGAAACATGTTCCAGTTTTACATTTTGTCTGAAGATTATGCTGCAAAACAAAAATATGTGTATGTATCCTTTACAGTAGAAGTTAATTCAGAGCATTATGCACTGTCAGTAAAATGCAAGCAAGACACATTACTCTAAAGCTTGTCAGAGCATCAATAAGCTGCTCTCATAAACCTTTTAACACGAGAACACAAAACCTAGCTATGTTTAAAGAATCATAGAATGGTTGAGGTTGAAAGGGACCTCTGGAAGTCACCTGGTCCAGCCTCCCTTCTCAAGCAGGACCGCCTAGAACAGGTGAACTAGGACCGTGTCTACATGTCTTTTCAGTTTCTCCAAGCAAGGAAACTTCACAACCAGCTCATTAACCTCCTTTGCTGCAAGGGCACATAACTAGCTCATTGTCAACTTGGTGTCCACCAGAATCATTACTGTACAGGTTACATTTCTGTAAGAAGAAGTCTGTGAAGTTGTTGGGGAGGATGTTGGAAAATTCCTTCAGCTTTAGCTCAGTAGTGTATGATCCCTATATTTGTGGTTAATGCTTAGTTTTGTACCATACAGTGCCTAGTACAAATGCCAGAGGTAAGTGTGGTCTTGTGTTTATTCCCTACACCTGGGACTAGTAAATAGTTTTCCAGTTCCTTATTCACTTGTATTAGTGATTAATATGTACTAGCTTAATAGTGAATAATGGTTCCTTATTCACTTGTATTAGTGATTAATATGTACTAGCTGACATCTTAGTTTTGAGAACAAGGGTTGTGTGTCAGAGCAAAGAATGATGAGAAGTATATTATGACTTGATATCATATTTGAGATAGTCCCAAGGAGAAAAGATTCATCAGAAGGTCCAGAACCATATTCAAATAAGTCTGTGGAAATAATTAGCATATATGCATGTATTCAAATGTGTGATGAATATCTATTCATTTCAGGAATATAATCTGGTCTGATAAATTCCTGGGCACACACACTTTGAAGAGGATTCCCTACTCATCCAGCGCTGCAAGTAAATTAATGTCTTTCTAACCTCAAAAATTTGTTGGAGAGTTTATTTCCCAGTTTTTGGTGGGATCCTTTTATCCTGAGCTTCATTCTGTCTGGGTAGAAACCAGTATGTGCTGGTTCCTGGGGTTCTTCCTTCCCAGGAGCAGACCTTTGTACTTCTTCACGTTGAACTTCATGACATTCCTGTCAGCCCATTTCTTCAGCTTGTCAAGGACCATCTGGGTGACAGAACAACCCTTTGGTGTATCAGCTACTCCTCCCAATTTTGTACCATCATCAGCTTTGCTGAGGGCACACTCTGCCCCAACGCCCAGACCATATGAAAATGGACGGGATTGGTCCCAGCCTTGACCCCTGGGATGGACCATTGGACACTGGTCCTCCACTAGACACAATATCACTGATCACTAACCTCTGAGCCTGCCTATTCAGTCAGTTTTCAGTCTCACACTGGATGAGGCTGGCTCATCCAAACCATAATTTATGAGCTTGTCTGTGAAGATATTATGGGAGACAGTGTTGAAAACCTCACTGAAGTCAAGGTAGAAAATACTGACTGCTCTTCGCTTGTCTACTAAGTCAGTCAGCTTATTGTGGAAGGTTATCAGGTCAGTCAAGATGACTTGGTGAATCCATGCTGACCACTTACAATCACCTTTATCTTCAAACTAGTAATTTGGCCTCTAAAATGTTATTTAGACTATTTTTTTCTTTTGTGTTTGTTAGTAGTGCTGCAATAAGGATGAAGAAAAAGAACTATGCTTTGTATTTTCCTGTTGCAAATAGTGTGCTCGGTTGCAATTGCTGAAATCTTTTGATATTATAATAGAAACCTGATCTAAGAAGGGCTCAAATCAAAACATAAACTGTTACTGGCACTGCCCAGTCCCTCTTATTCAATAAGACATAGCAGTTACTATCACATCATGTGAGCTAGGACTTTTTCATGCACTTTCAAGTGTATAAAGATCCTCTTGATCTAGCAAGAGACTTTTCATATGCTCAAGCTGAACTTTTCTTCGATTGTGGGGTTTTTCAGTCATGTTTCTCATGCTTCTTTAAAGAAGTCTGGAAAATGAGCAGCAAAACTCCAGTGGCTCCAGCAAGTCAGGAGATTTTCCAGCTCTTTGCCTTTTTGTATTAAAGTGTTTTGCTGCCAAGAACAAACATGGATTTTAAGCTATCTTGGGCACAGAGCAATTCTTTGTGACCTTTTAGCTGAATGTTTAAGCTATGTATTAATGTCTTCCTCTTTTCTCTCAAACTGATATGTTACCTAAAAACAGTTCAGGATACAAGCATGAAGTTTCTTGCCTATGCCTCAGCTGCTGCTGTGAAAAATTCCAACTATCTTGCTCAAAAGCATTCATATGCATCTGGACTACTAAAAAGAAGAGCTTGAGCATTATTTGCTTTGCTTCTATTCACAGAGCACAAAACACAATTTTGGGGGGGTTTTTTCCTTCCGTAGGGCATCCATATAAGGCCAATATTAAACCCATGCACAACCTTAAACCAGCGCGGTCTTTTTACACAGTAGAGATTCAGCACGTTTCTGTGTGAGGTTGTAAAATTGAGTAAGACTGGGTGTGAGCCAGCATACAGAAGAACCAAAATTTTGTGTCTATCTCAGCCACCATTAGAAGCTTGACCTTGAGGCTCCAGCTTCACTGTGTCTAGGCTTCTTGGCACTAGAATGGCTTAGCACAGTGAGGCTGTAGCTCAGAAGGGAACTCTGTGCACCGTTATAAATTTCCACACATTGTTTTGCTGGAGATTCCAGGGTCACCTTGTCTGATAGAAGTAATCACAGAACTATAAAACTAAATTCCCCATTACTGCACAGAGATGAGGTGCAAGAGTAGCAAGCATATTGTTCTCAATTCTTTTCTGAACAATAAGAGACAAGGTCGTAGTCTCAAACTTTCAGGAAAAGCTCCTCCAAAAGAAACACACACTTCACTAGGACTTTGCTTTCTATTAGACATGGTGAGAAGGGGTCCAAGGGTACTTTAACAAGGCCTGAAAGTTCCCATTTTGACTGCTGCAAGTGTTTTTTCTGATTTGCATTTTGGCTTAGTAAACTGTCGACAGGTGTCCCAGTTAATCCTTCCACTTGCCTCTCCTGCTCACTCACAATCATTAATGCAAACATAAGTACATTTTAACAGCCAGAACATAAACTCAAAGCAAGCATATAGCAATGTAGACATCCAAGCATTGATATCTGAAGAAAGGGAGTAATTCCTGACAACAGCTTTCTTCCTGCACTGAACAGGGAACTTAAAGCTCAGCATTACCTACAACGGCTTACTCAGATCCCTTCCTATATATGCATCTGGATTCTGGGGGGGGGGGAAAAAAANTCAGCTGTGTGAGGCAAAAAAAAAAATGATAGGAAGAGAATAAACATTTTGGACCTCAAGAGTGGGCAAGAGTACTGTCTGAGTAGGTCTTGGTGGTATGTGAAGCTGTCACACCATTAACCCCTACAATTTCATACTAAGTTTTCAGAGCAGAATTAGGTGAGGTCAGGACACTGTGATCAGGCAGTGGCAGATAAGTCTGAGCCACCAGGCTAATTAAATGCACCCTGCCTTATTAAAAAGGTCATGATATTAAGACTCAGGCATGATATTCAGTTCTACTGGGAGACTTCTGTTCAGCTAGTTGCTGTTCTGCTTCATCAAATTTTTTTCTGATTCTGTACAATAGATTATTGTAACTGAAAGCCACATGGTTGAAGACAGGTTTCACTCAAACCATGAGCTCTTCTGACAGCTGTGTGACCAGACCAGCTACTGAGCTATGTAGGCACAAGGGCTCTGGAAGAAAGTGGTGGTACCTACACAGCCAGCGTTTGTTTATCATCCTAATTATCTAACCCAAGTAAATCCCACATTTGTAGATTTACAGGATCCAGGCATATTTCCCCACCCTTAAACCACTACCACTTGTTTCATGGCTCTTGCAGTGCTCAGTTACATGAAGAGAGACTTTGCATAGCAATGAGACTTAATCATCCAGACCTGCTGTGTACTGGGCTACTGTGTACTAACAGTTCATGGAAAAGATTATTACCAGGAAGCCAGCTTTGGCCCAAGCTTGGCATCTGCTGTCTCTGCCCCACATTGAGTGACAACTGAATGAACAAGCCTTGAAAGCACTATATGTCCTGAGCTTGGAACAGAGTTTGGCTGGCTGGACAACCTGCCCAATGGTTACTGCATCCTTTCACCATGACAAGAGTCAGTGACAGAGGTACCCTAGATGTGGAGGAGGCAGTGTTCAGAGAAACTGGGAAGAGTAATTCTCTGGACTGAAGTAAAACAGAGAAAAAATCATTATCTACCAGCACCTCAATGTAATTTTAAATAGTGTTTGAGGTAATACATTTTGTGCTTGTTGATGGAATGTGAGACAAGTACCACATGCACATGGGAATGGGCCCTGAAATTATGTGTTTCAGAGGACTAATCAATGCCTCCACCTACTTCACGGTATATCACTGATGTTCACAAAAGTTTGCTTCAAAAAGTAACAGATGAGTACCATTAACATCAGAAGGGCTGCCAAGATATTCCCACATTTGATGGTCCTGCAGAAAAGAAGGATAGGATTCTTTCCAACGACCTTACTTCCAGTGTCTTTACTTCTAAGAAAATCAATTGTTACACCTGTGTAACTGAGAAGTAACCATTCCAAGGAGAAAGTATGCTGTCTGCGGAAGAGGAATGGAATAGGTCGTATGACTAATGCAGGTCTATACAGGGTATCTGTCCCCAGGGGCTACTACTGTAGTAGACCATGTAGGAGATGTTTGGTAATGCTTTCCCCCAGCTCTTCATAAAATGCAAGATCAGCAAAAAGAACCAAAGCAAACACTGGTTACAGTAGATCTGAGTGCACTGTGGTTTTCACACCTCTTGGTACAAACTTGGAGATGCAAGGAAGGTTATAGGTTGCCATTCATATGAAAAAGTGGCTTGAGAGAGGGATAAAAGCACTTCCTATCTCTGGTGGGGGAAATATTCAGTATTCCTATGCTGCTCACTTTCAACTGGACCGTTTTCTTATGCAAAGCTATGAGACTGATACCATATTCCCCCCCCCCCAATGCCCCATGCCTCCTAGGTGAATTGCCAGAGCTGGGAGCAAAATCTTTCCTTGCAGATGCGCTCATTTTATGATAGAAAGCTCCCTTCATGCACGTAAGTCTGGCATTATACCAGAGGGCAGTTTTAGCCTGATATACCTTCCCTGTTTCTTTACTTATGGGTAGGACATGTTAGAAAATTCATTTGGCTCATAGATCTTTGTCTTTTGTCACAAACATCTCAGTTGCACAACAAACATCTCAGTTGCACTCTTCTATCACAGTGTACCTTCACCCGTATGAAGTTCTTACAAGCCTCTGTTTGTGATGTCTTGTCTGATGGATCAGCAAGAAGATGATCTCTTCTGTCGTACCAAAGCTCTCTGATGTGTCAGAAGCCTCACGCTGAGTGACAAATTGGTTGACCACCTTCCAAGATTCTTCCGAGCCACTTGTTGTCACTTCATGAGATGCTGTGTAGGCACTTTAGTCATTCCAAACTACTTCTCCTTCTTTGCATCTAAGAATTATCACTACTAATATGGTCACACTGGAAGTGTATTATTAATTACCATTGGTTTAAATTAGCTCCCTAGCAGATGCCTGAGCAAAGTCAGTTAATCACATTTGGATGAGGCTACAAACCTGCAACAAGTAACTAGATTGTCTGTTCACCCCAGGACCAAGAGCTATCAGGATTTACAGACAACTCAGAGTCACCGTGGTGCCAGCCTGTGTCAATGCATCTGACAGGATGCATTGCTCTGGATGACCTGGAATTTAAAATTCTAGTTAAATCAAATGCATGTGGCTCTCAAACAAGATTAATGAGTGCAGCAGGTTTATTCCCAATGCCATACCTACAGCTGCTGGCAAAGCAGTGCCCAAAAGAGTTGAATTTCGCTGCTAATAGGCAAGAAGCTAAGACAAGCTTATTTGATTTGTAAGCATGTTTAGTCCAGACTTTTAGTGATTAAGCAAGCACTCACCTGATATAAGTGGTAGCTCATCAATTTCCAACTAGGTATGAGATGCAAAGAATTGAAATTCAGACAATGTTTGGAAGATCGCAGGTTTTTTCCAGCCTAGCCTTCTGAATTCTTAAGGTCATCCAACACTTCCAGCTTTAAAGGAATGATTTGCTCTCTGAAACTCAATCTATGAAAAGAATGGCCCCAAATCAATCTGAAGGTCACCACAGTCTTTCTGATTACAGACAGGATTTGTTCTCTGCCAACTCACTTCTGCCCCAGAAAGTAGGGGCTGTGCAGAACCCCAAACCAGGCTTTTCTCCAGGCAATGAACAGTTGGAACTCCAAGCAGAAGCTGAACTTCAGAATGGCAGCAAATGAGTTTGTTCCACTGAACTCAAAATCCATGGAAGGAAAAGCTTAAACCTATTAACAATTTATTTCTTCTCATGCAACTCACCAAGATTATCACATCAATTAGGTATTTTAGACCCACTCAACACTAGACATAGTCCAGTTTTTAAAACATGGTCTTCTTCCTTTAAGAGTGTGAGGGCAGGTGAATTTTGTTGTGTGTCGCTGTTGAGCCGCTAGCAGAGAGAGAAGACCAGACCCAATGTGACATAAAAGATCTGTATTTTATTAATTAATTCCAACTTATGTAGACTTTTCAAAGGTCACTCAGATTGGTCAGTCCGAAACCTCCCCCTAAGCCTATTGGCCAGGCCTGAACTGTGCACATCTCGAGAAACTGTTTCAATAACATCCAGACTTTATCTTTGTTTATAAAAACACAAGTAAAGAGAGAAAAATTCTCACGGGAAAGGTCTGTGCTAGCCACAGTTGTGGGTTACAGGTAACTGTCTGTGACCACACCTTTTGAAATTTTGTCCCTTTTCTACCTCAGTGGATCTTGCCTGTTGGAGTTTTCCACATTGCTATCCTCAGGATATCATATATATATATATCTTCACATATAAAAAAATCCATTCCAGCTCCTGCCTTAATTTAATGCATAGATGCTAATGTGGGTGAAATCAACACAAAGGCCCGTGGTCCTCCTTTCCTGATGGTCCTGTACATTCCTGCTCAGAAAAAATACTACACCAAGACAAGATGTAGGTGAGCTACTGCACTCTTTTTCTTTGTTTTGACTCTTTCGTGCGCTCACTTTCTTTGTTTTGTTCGCATAACTCATGTTCCAATAGCATCAGCCTAACCTTCCATCTCCTCTTATGAAACAGGGAGCACACCTAATGTAGGACAGTCAGATGCAGACTACACAGATTTCAGACAAAGGCCTGTGGTGGCATAAAACACAGCTTGAGAGGCAATAGGATGCCTTGTTGGGTTTGAACCTCAGCTTTGCAGTACTGAAAGGCAGAACTGGCACCATTCACTCTCCTACATGTTCTTGGCAAGCAGGTTTCTTTGTTTATGGAGCTTACCACCCTCACAAAGGCATTTTGGAGAGTCATTCCTGATCCACTAATATTACCTTCTGTTTTGTCTGTTGAAATATAGTTAATGTATTACCACTTTTGTTTAGAAAGTATCACTTTTATTTGGAAAAGGGTGAAAAGTTTTCCAGATACCATGCACACACTCCTGATGTGTTCATGGAGAGGAATCCAAACCCTGCATTACACAACTACCCAAGGCTGCAAGTAATGAAAGAGAAACACAGCTTTCTCTGCAAAGCTCTAGGTTCTGAGTGACTTGAGCTAGTTACAGACTTAATAATTTTCATTCCATGGCTCACTGCAACTGCCACAATTTAAGACGTAAGTAGAATGGAGCCAGCCAGTCACTTGCCCAGTGTGTAATTTAGTGCAAATTCTGCCCTTTAGTCAAGAAAGTTTCAGGGCAATTTGTTATTAAGTGTCACTTCACAGCATGTAGCTGCTCTGGGAACACATTTACATTATCAATCAAACTTGAAAGAAGAAGCCCACCTGATTTAATGAGTCACTATGCTTCGAGTCACCTAAATAGCATGCATTGAGTGAGGAGAAAAAGAAACATCAGGATTAGTTAATCTCATAATTCTATGTTTCTTCTGCTTCTCCTCTTCAACATATTTGCACAGTAATGAATATTAAAATCATAGATGACATCAAATCTAGTTCACACAAAAGGATACTACACAGCCCCACTGAGCTGATGTGAGCAGGGCTGAGCAGCCTCCACGTGTCTGAAGTCTGGACTCAGATGTGACTGCTGATTTTGGGGAATACTGGAAGACTTTGACCCAAACCAAAGGAGTTTCAGAGTGGATTCTGCATCTATGGTCTAAGAATCGGCTTGGTAAAATGCACGCAGCACTGGTGTTAACAGCATGCAATACAAGATTACTGAACCTTAACTAGGTGTGAAAAATTAAGGGAAGCAGCACTTCAGGAGTTCTGGGGAGCAAGTAGCACACTTCTGCTGCCCTCAAACCTTGTACTTGATCTCTGATTATATGAAGCCAGATGAAACCTGGCTGGCTCATTGATATATATGCATTATCAAATTGAGTTTCAGGAAACAGAAATTAAGTGCCTAAAATATAGAAAAAACATTGAATTAAAAAACAAATTTCCTGAACACTTGTGGTTTCCCCTTTTTTTTTTTTAATTGTTGTTGCTCCACAGTCTCTAGGAGAATATCAGTATATCCAGCAGTCTGTTTCATGGAAAGCAGGAAACCTCGTGTTTCATAAAGTTGATATGCAAAGAGAACCTATTGAGAAAAAAAATAAAAGCTAACTTATCCTAAATTCTTCCATTCTGCCCCTTAAATTAGCCTCCCAGCAGCATTTAGAGGAGAATTTTTGAAAACACTAACCCAAGTAACTTCATGTTCATCCAGTACCTGACTGGCTTCCTTTGTTATTTACTATTGACCTTACAATCTTTTTCATTAATCATATGAAGTCACATATTTCCTACTTTAGAATATTTTAAGGTTGCCTCCAGTCACTAAAATATACATTTTCTACTCAAGTTAGTTCACATAAAAATGCAAAGTGCAAGTGAATGTTTGGACTGCAAGTCAAGAGCAAAGTTTTACTCCTAAATCTGCAGTTGGTTTGCTATGATGCTTTGGACAAGTTACACATTTCTCCTCTTGTCTATTTCCTTTTCATCACAACGTCCTCCTAAATAGTTCTTAAGGTAGGAAATGTTTCTTCCGAGGCTGGGGCATTTGAGTAAGGCTTTTGTAATTTTTGAATCATAGTGGAATGGTCAAACCCCACCACAGCAATGAAGTTTTCAATCTCTCATTTTGCAATCAGGGATAAAGAATTGCTCATCTAAACAGGAGGCAAAGACCTGAACATCATTATATGGTTAATAGCAAGGTTTTTCTGCTGTTAGCAGGACTATGTTGGATTTTTACTTGTCCACTCCAAATCAAGCAGTGGGAAATTCTTTTGACAAGACTGATCTTGCTCAGAATTTTTTTTTTCCCACAAAAATCAAAGGTATGGGTTCAGCTTGTAAATATGGTAGCCAAAAGATCCTGGCATCAGATCTGTAAAATCTACAACCATTGAAACACAATGTACATGCATTATCAGTAGCAGCAGTTGGCTTTCTTGTGTCTTTAGATATTATTTTCAACAGAGAACCTGATGACTTACAAGCATTCCTTCCTACAACAGACTTTTAACTAACTTTTTTCAATTGATTGATCAACCTAATCCAGGAACTTTTCCATTTTCCCAAGCCCTCCACTCAACTTCTCCAGATGTGTTACTCAGGGTATTTAAATTTTTTTAAAAAGTACTTCTCTTCAACTGTATCCTACTACTGCAGTAGACAGTTCCTGAGAAACTAAGAATGCTCAAGGCCAGTTCATAGAGAAGAATTTCCCAGTGGAATTTTAGGAGCTCAAGAGTTAGAACAGATGATGGACACACTGCCTAGGCAGAAAGGATTCCTCTTAGTGACAAGGTCTTTCAGTGTCCTTGTCACTGTGATTCTTGAGAAATGACTACCTGAAACTGGAATACCCCATTTTGCCCAGACCCTTCAAGCCTGTTTGTGTTCTTAAGAGAAAAATTGCTCCCAGCAAGCCAGAAGAATTCTCAGTACAAACAGAGTGAAAAGTTGCTAGTGCATTTTCCATGTTGTTTGCAATTCTGACCTTCTAACACTTTGCTCAGGAACATGACAAATAAATCCATGGGACGTGTCATTTGCAGTGCTCCTGGCAACAAGAAATGCGAACTACTCAAAGAGGTCATTTTCCTCCTCTCTAGTTCAGACATTTTCCACTATCCCCACTACTAAATGCAAAATTAAGTTAGTTATTGTATATCAATTTGGTTTAAAGACTGCCTTCCTGGAGGTGTTACGATACATTAGATGCTGTAAGGTATTGTAAACTGGCCTGGGGGTTGAGGGTCAATTTATCTCCTGTCTGGCACTGAAGGAGGCAGGGTAGTGAGGACAAATGTGAGTGGCAGCTTGTTTTCCTTTGCTCCCACTTAGCCAATTAGCACGTACAAGGCTTGGCAGAAAAGCGGCAGCTCTGAAGAAAAGCTGCAGAGCAGGAAAACGCAGGAAACAGAGGGAGACTCATTAGCTGCTAACCAGATAGGGACCTGGGTTTGTACACTGCATCGCAGACATAACCCAGTGACAATGGGTTAACCTGGCACACAGCAAATCTGTGGAAGTGGATCCCCAGAGTATTGCAGGGTTATACTCCAGCTCCACTGACATGCCATCATGACCTGAGTGACCAAGCCAGAAAAACATCCAGAGACAGATGTGTTTCATGGATGGGCACCTTTTGGCCCTCCAAAAAAAAAAAAAAATGTGCTGTTTGGACATCATTATGCTAAGTGATAACATGTGGTGGTGTGCCTCAGCCTTCAGCTCACACAGCATCCAGTTTTTGAGGAAAAGCAGGAATAAGGGCATCTGTAAGTAGCTCTGGCAGGCTGACTGGCCCTCACAGGTGTTTTAGAAAGACACCAAAGCAGTAACTGAGCCACTTAAACCCTAACGTAAGTACAGCTTAGAAACAAGAATATGGCAAAGAAAGTAAAGTGAGTAAAGTGGAGGACACTGGCTGAGAAAAGTGAAGACTGGTTTTTCCCCAGCCCTGATGGACCTGTAAATTCCCCAGGCTGTTGGCATCAGGCACAGCATCACCAGCCAGGCAAGCAAGGGGATTGTCCTGCTCTGCTCTGCACTAGGGTGGCCTCACCTCCAGTGCTGGGGGCAGTTTTGGGTGCCACAATACAAGAAAGACAAGAAGTTCTTACAGAGCATCCAAAGGAGGAAAACTAAGATGACAAAGGGCCTTGAGCAGAAGCCATGGGAGGAGCAGCTGACATCACTTGGTCTGTTCAGCCTGGAGAAAAGGAGACTGAGGGGAGACCTCACTGCAGTGTACACCTTCCTTGTGAGGGGAAGAGGAAAGGCAGACATGGATCTGATCTCTGTGATGACCAGTGACAGGACCTGAGGGAATGGCCTGAAGTTGTGTCAGGGGAGGCTTAGTTGGGACATTAAGAAAGTGTCATTCCCCCAGCGGGCGACTGGGCACTGGAACAGGCTCCCCGGGGAAGCAGTCACAGCACCAAGCTGAACAGAGTTCAAGCAGCATTTGAACACTGCTCTCAGGCACATGGTGTGACTCTTGGAGATGATCCCATGCAGAGCCCAGAGCTGAACTTGATAATCATTGTGGGTCCCTTCCAACTCAGCATATTATTCTGTGACCCTGATTCTCTTGTCCTCACCTCCTGGTAGAGCCATTAGTTTGCATTTGTAAGCCAATAAGTCCTTTTTCCACTGCAGAATGAAACACAGCTCCTGTTAGTGGGCTAGTACTGCACAATTCTGCTTCTAGAATGTCTTGAATTCCTTTGAGTCTTGTCCTCACTCCTGTTTGTGAGTTTGTAGCAGGAATGTTAGCATCCCAAAGCATACAGAGAGGATATGTGAGGCTCAGGGTCTATAGTTGCCACAAACCAACATGTAGGCAAGCCTGTCCTCCATATTCTATTCAGAAATTCAACTCACCTCTACAGTTTTCACAACAGATAGCACAGCACTCATGTCTTTGCCCTTACTCAGGCACGAGAAAAATACAGCTTTCCCATGTATAAGTGTCATGGAAGTCCAGCTGTGCACATATACCAAGCTGGGCTTGAGATATAGGAGGACTTTGCTGTTTCTGGCAAGTAATGCTGATGTAGGCATAGAAAATAGCAACTTTTGCAATCCTCATGCTTTTTTTCAAGACAAAGAAGATTTATGGTTGTGCAGGTCTTTCAGAGGAATGAAAGTCCTTTTATTTGAGTTCTTTCACGCATCTTGTCCTTAACTATTTATTTATAGGCTGCCTTCCAGCTCTTCAGGTTGCCTTGCAAGTACAAGGACTAGTAGAGACCAGCTCTATACATAGTGCCTCTACTGGGTGCAGAGCAGAGAAAACTGGTCATAGATGCATATAAGTAGAACTGACCAAGAAACAGGAATTTACAGAATTGACAGATGATGCTGAGTCAAATCTCAGCCCTGATATTCAGACAGGGCTGAGCCTTTTTCTTCATATGTCTATGTATGTTCTCAAGTGAAATATCCCAGACGATTAACATTATTCAGTTTTCCAGTCCCGGCTATTCAGATAAAGACCACCACCCTATTTCCTGTGCTCAGTTCCTTCGACTGCAGAAAAATAGAGTTGATCAAGTTTTAAACTTGTTTTGATACCTGATTAGCATAGGGATGTGCCTTTTAGCATACTAATAAGAAGTTCATAACAGCTTTTTTCTCTCTTAATATTGATTAGCTGCAGTAATTTTGGTTTGGTCTTTTTAATTGCCCAGATATACCCTAAAACACAAAAATACTTGACTTACACACACAGGATTTTCCCACATAAGGCCTTTCCCTACATTTTCACACTAATCCTTGCAACTTCTTGCTCTTTCTTTCAGTATGTGCTATCTCTTAACTGGCCTGGTTGGTAAGTTCTACTTTGTAGAACCTCCAAAACTCTTCCACTGTGGCCTGATTTTTCCCACAATCATGAGACCTTTATAGGTTTCTTTCTATCATTAGCAAGTGTCCTCAAGAATGAAATCACTGCTGTAATTAGAAAAACTGGGCAGTGTAAGTTGTCCTTCACCTGACCACAGTGTCAATGTTCCTGTGGGGGCCTGTCATACTCTGACACATTCGCAAGAGTATGAGCCAAGTAGTCAAGCACTTCTAGTTCATTGAAGTTATCAAGGAACAAAACTCTAGCTGATGCCAGTGATGTTTCTCTCTGCTGGGGGACGATAGGAAGCAGCGGCCTTACAAATCGAGGTCTCCCCGGCACGTATCTCCACCAAGTCCGGGCCGGGCGGCCCCCGGGGTGCGCTTAGCGTGGCATGGGTCTCCGGCCACAGAAATTCTAGCAGGAAATGAAGTAAGACAATGGAACAAACCTGGACTCATCTCTGTTCTGGCAGGGAGGTTTATTTGGGGTAACGGGGAGAGGGGTTGCAGAGGAGGAGAAGGGGGGAAGGACAGACAGGGATAGAGTAGGGGCTGCCAGCCCGGAGATAAGACTCAGACCCAGGACCTGGCTTTTAAGGGGAAAGGAAGGGGGTGGGGACTGGCTCTCTGAGAGCCAGTCCCAGGAGAAGGAAGGGAAGATTGGCAAAAGGGGTACACCAATAGTTTTTCAGGTACAGCATGATGCATATTTTAAAATGAACCAATAGTGTACAGAGCAGGGGAACAAAGGGAGCACATGGAATCCTAAAACTCACATTGCTCCATGCCAGTATTTTTAAGGCATTGACTGAGTGAACTGAACTACATCTATTGTTACAGTGGTGTTTTGAAAGCACCAATACTTGCAAAGGGAATCAGGAGTTCACCCCCATACATGTCTCCCATGCCCAGGTATGTAGTTCAGGCACTGACGCACTGGTTTCCAGGCAAGCTGTGAATATAAATAGCAATCAGGCTATCACCCTAAAAGTGCAATCTCTGGCATGTTCCTGTTGCACCAAAAGTAAGAAGCAGGTGCCAACAGATAAAGAAATTTCAGTGTTCTCAGTCTGGGATTTAAAGTCTTCCCAAATAATATAGATGCCATGGCAGGTTCAGGCTCATTTCATCACCAGTTTGTAGGAGCACCCAGTGGAAAGTGGCTGCTTTTTATAGTTCCCTCATATGGAAGAGCCTAAATTTCTACCAGTGCCCATAGAAGATATTCATTATTTGTGTTTCTTACTAACTTTTAGCTGAACAATTTACCCTGAGTCTACAGAGTGTCATTAGTTCCTGAGACAGAGCAGCCAAGAAGACTGCTGTTTCATATGCTTCTCTTTCCTTTACTGGCACACGGTTGAGAAGGTTTTTAAAGGGACCCTGAGAGATCTGAATTCAGAAGCCATGTCAGAGGAACAGGGTTAATACTAGACAGTCAACCAGTGAGGTATAGGCAGTCAAGTTTCACTGGAAACAGTCAGCTCAGATGAAGTACGAACTCCACTGATGTAAACTACCTTCCCTTAGAAGCTGTGTGAATTCACACACACAGAGGATTTCTTAGCAGTAGGTGCCTAAAAGATTAGCTGGTGCCTTCTACAGACCTTCTTGCAGAGCATAGATTGTAGACAGCATCTGGTCAGGACTATAAATTGCATACAGCTCAAAACTGCCGTGTTTCACTAGTTAATATTGCTGGTTTACTTAAATGTTTGTCACTAAATGGGCATTACTGACCTCTGCTTGTCAGCTGGAAATGACTTCTCAAAGGCACTGACACCTCTGGTTGTAGCACTGTTCAAGCATTGCTGTGATTACTGCAAAACAGGTAATTGGCAATCATAGGATACATGGTTCAGTACTTCTATATTCAAATTACTGCTAGAATAAGATTGTGTTTTTCTGCTTCACTCATCATTAATAGCAATAATATTCTTGGTGCCTTAGGCTGAAAACGTCTGTCAAAAGCATTAGGTAACTCCCTCGTCAGATCTTACCTCTTGCCAGCACATCCACACCCATGATGCGATGGGGATGACAGAAAACCATCCTACTTTTAAATGGATACAGTTCATGTCCCATCCTGAAGCCTCTCTCAGCACAGGCATTGTGTAGATAGTAGTCTTATCTTCTGGTCATAAGAGTGAAGGGCTTAGTAGTCCGGCAGATTCTGACGGACTAAACTCATCCTTGCCAAGCAAACTGGATCACAGCTCATGCTGAGGCTTGCAAGAGTAACGAACTTGATAGGGTTGAAGGCTGACTTCCTTCAAGGAGGGCTTATCATCCTGAACTCTATTAACCTTGGTTCTTAGGTAGAGCTTTTCACGCTTTTGGGAAGAAAGGCAGACCTGTTAACCAAGCATTTCCAGGGCTTAAAGTAGTCCTCAGGCTTTCAGGATCTTCATCCTCCACACAAGATCATGTTCATCTCTGTAGGCACTACTTTAAGGGAAGAGTTCCACATGGACGTTGGTTGACAGAACAAAGAGATAGTGAAGGAGGAGGGAGGGAAGGAAGGAGGGAGGGAGGGAAGGAAAG